>JANAVB010003922.1:0-26375 GCA_029216955.1 Iris pallida
GCAAGGTGCATACCAGTTGTTCTGTGACAGGGTTGGTTCCAGGTTCTTTCCTAAATGTAGCAGGTCCTAACTTCACGTTTTCTACTGCCGATACTTTTATAAATCGACTTGCCCGAAAAGGCTCCTATCCCGTTGGTCGGTTGACGTTTCCTGGTTGGATACACCCTATTCCCTCGTGGATCAATTTATCTACCTGGATCCTGCAGAAGTATGAAGCTTTTTTGTGCGAGATTGGCCTGTACCATGCTATCCGATACCAGTCATGGCTTGTTCATAAACAAAAAGCTATTCATGTCCCTGTTGGAAATGTATAATTGTCGTACAGGGACCTTTTACACACCTGTAGGGGAGATGGGACTTGCGCTCCATGAAATGCATGCGGTCTCCAAGCTTCCTTGGGGGGACGAAGCGTTTGAAGCATATACTCCCACTAATGAGGAACTCGAATTTGGAACGACGGTATCCTGGCTTTGCGACCCTTTACCAGGAGATATTGTGTCATTATAACACATGCTATCAGATAACCCGCAAGGATAACGTGGAAGGGAATGCTCCCTACACCAAGGATTGGATGCATTATCTCTTCTCAGCGGATGCCTCAGGTCTCGTTACCTCTCGTCGCCCTAGATCTCGGAGGCGGTCAAAGAATTGGTGTCATCTACTAGTGGCCGATTCGGGAGCCAAATCGACACTTTCGATTACTTTTACCAGGATACTCAAGAGCTGTCTGAGAAAGCGCTTCTGGCGGATTTTTGATGATCTGGCTACGAAATTGTGTAGTCTCGGGAGGAACCGGTTCTATTGAGAGAATTAGTTGTAACTTTATCCTTCCGGCTGTGAAATTAGTGTTGCGAATCAGGCTAGCTCTCCTTCGGCTATGGTGTGTAGCATACACCATGGCCTTCGTACCTTCACGTCCAAAGTCATTGCCTGCGATGTGACCAAGGATTTTGAACGAACTGAGTTACCTTATCATTATTTGATGGGGTGGCTGCTGATACATTATCCATCTTTGATGAGGTCGGGCTCTGAGGGCGGTACGACTGATGATGACGCCCTTATCTTCCGTTACCGTGATGAGCCTTGGGAATGTGAGGCCGTGCGGGTTTGCCGGATGGTCTTGGCAAGGGCAGATAAGTATCATATTTTTGTATCCGTCCATCGCTTTTCCGCCAGGGACATAGAGAGTGTGCATATAGACGGTATTGCGCCTCCTCAACTTCTGGATGGCCAGATGCTCTTATGGTTGCGTAACATCCGTTCCTCGCATCTGGTGTACCGTAACCGCAATGCTGTTTTTCTGGAGCCATATCTGCCTAGCAGGTTTGCCCGACAGTTTGGGTACAGCCAACTTTGTTTAGACAGCCGCAGCTCTTGTCTGGGTTATGAGTGAAGTCTTCTTGATGGTATCAGAGCTTGGCAATATTATGATTCATTCCATACTCGCATCATTTTCTGTCACTGCTATTAAGGAGTCAGTGAAGATCTTGTATATGGCGGCTCTGTATCATGTCATGGCGAACAAGCCCCCGGTCGGTTTTAACCCAGGTACCAGTTTTATTGCTGGCACCGGTCTGGAGGAAGGCTCTCAAGGGGTCAAGAAAAGAAAGACTAGAGCCGAAGTGCCAATTTGGATTCCGCTGCTGAAGGTGATGAAGACAACGAGCATAATGAAGATGACTCTATCCTTCCAGTGGTAGGCGCAGAGGTGGGTCAATTACATGTTTTGTCAGATGAGATGCTGAGGGATCAGTCCCTTGTTGCGCCTGGTCCTATCCCGAAACATAGCAGGCAGGTTCCTCCTGTAAGCAATGTTTCTCGATCCCGGAAGCTGGTTGCGACTAGGCACCGTCCGCCAGCCACAAAAGAGAGTGGAGAAGAAATCAACCCCGCATCAGAGGTAACAAACTGCTCTCGACCCCTTTTTCCTTCTTTCCTTTGAGTTTCAATCCTGATTGTCTTCGTTCCCTCTTTTAGGTGTCGGGGGAAGAAGAAGAGTTTCAGGATGTCGGGGCGGTGACCCAGGATGACGGGGACTCCCATGAGCCTGTTCCTACTCAAGAGGACGCAGATCAATCTGTATCCCCCTTCAAGGTGACGGGGTCAGGGGACGTGACTGAGTTTAACTCGGGGATCGCGGGTGGGGGGACCATGACAGTTGTGGATGAGCCGCGACCTTCATGCCCCTCCCCTGGTAAGATTAGCCGAATCTTAACCCGTGAGGAAGCCTATCTGCTCTATCATCATGTCCTTCGGGTTACGTCGATTCACTGTTATTCTGGGCATTCATCCTGCCCTTTCAGTGCCGAGGATGGACGTCGTCGAGACAACCCCAACCGAAGGGGCATCGGTGGAAGGGGGTGTACTTTCTCACTGCTCGACTCGTCTTGATGGGCCTTCTGGGGGCCCAAGTTTAACGGGCCAGTTCTCGGGGCAGTCGGGGCAGGGAACAATGGTCCTCGCATCATCCTCTGCTCCAATGGCTTCGAGAATCGACCTTTCTTCCCTGCCGAGCATCCAGCTCTCCGGGCGGCAGAAGACGAGTTGCCCGCTATTCATGCATCGTTCTGCTCGGACTCCGCTCCCTTGGTGGCGAGCTCTAGCGTTACTCCTCCGACGTTGCCGCTCCGGCTTCCCCTGACGCCCTCCTCTGCTGAAGTTTTGAACGACGCGTTGCAGGACGTGGTTGCCAGTTTCCATCGTCATTTGAAGAGGGGAATCGAGGCCGCTGTAGAAAGAGGGACCTCTTTTACCTTGGCCCGAAGATGCGCCCATGGTCAAATAAATATTCTTAGGGATCTTCCTGATGATGCAGGAATGGCTTCGCTTCTGGAGGCAAAATTGCTGGAGGCTGATCAGCTGGTGTCCGAGCTTCGAATTTACGGCAGGCTGATCTGCCTACTGTTATAAACGAGGAGAGGAATTCCCTTATTGCTGTTATAGAGAGGACCAGAGCGGCTCGAGATAAGACCAGATCGGCCGCACTGAAGGATCTCAGCGACTTAGCTGATCGGTATGATCAATTAAGTTATGCGACCGAAAACGTTGTGGCTCGGGGAGGAGTCTGTCTCTCGTGAGATTACCGAGACGCGGGAGCAGATCCTTGTGCTTCAGAAGAAGTTGACTTTCCTGGAGTCTGAACTTGAGACTGCCCGCAATGACAGGGGGCTAATTGTTCAGGAAGCCTGATAGGGTTACTCAAGCTTCGACTGACCTGGAGGCTGTCTTGAAGAAATTGGAAGATGACTGTCAGGCGCTTCTGGATTTGGACAATGAGGAGCGGTTACTCCAGGGAGGCCGAGCGTCATGCTCGGCAATAGATTGAGCGGGAGACCACCTCGGTGAGAGATCGCCTCCTAGAATTGAGTAACACTGAAATGTAGTTGGCCTTTTCTTTTCCCCTTCTTTTTCTTTCTCTTCTCTTTTTTTTTGAAAAGGGACGTAGTCCTAAATATGTAGTACTTCTTTTCCTCCTTCAATAAAGAGTATTTTCCATCTACCCTTCATTTGTATTGCCTGTTGTGCCTGTGATATTGTGGTGATGTTCTCCTCCGCATAGGGGATATATTGTAGACCTGTTACCCATGGCGTACCTTGGTTTTAGGTAGAGATAACAAGTTTCGGTCAGGATACCTGAAGCAGCCATAGCAAAGTGGTCATGGGTGCTCTCGGTATTAAAAAAAGAATTGCCGTAGAGCAGCTGGGCTCCTGGGGAATGATGAGGTGATAGGTTTGTGTTAAGAAATTTAGCTGAGGATATTTGTGGGCCTATTACCCTTGGCATACCGTGGTTTAGGATACGGATAATAGGATGAAGGGGAACTGGCATACTTGCTCAGAGGTAACGAGGACATGGCAAGTAGGAAAGTTTTTCGAACATAGAGTCTTCCGGTTCAGAGGTAATGAGTACATGGCAGGAGCGAACTCGACGGAGGGTATTGGTGGTCAACAGAGGACATTTGTGGTCAACAGAGGACATTTGTGGTCAACAGAGGACATTTGTGGTCACCAGAGGACGTTTGTGGTCAACAGAGGACATTTGTGAAACCCATTACCCTTGGCGTACTCTGGTTGTGGGTACAAGGTAATAGGTCGAAAGGGGATCATCATACTTACTCAGAGGTAATGAGGACATGGCAAGTATGAAGGTTTCTTCGACGGAGCCTTCCATTCAGAGGTAATGAGGACATGACAGGAGTGGGCTCAATGAAGGGGGGTATGTAGAATGACTCAGAGGTAATGAGGACATGGAAATTCTATGTAGGGGGGATTTGGTTTTGGTCGGTAGTGGAACGACTCAGAGGTAATGAGGACATGGCCATTTTGGAAATTTGTGGATCGATTACCCTTTTTGTGCACTGGAAGTGCAGGTATTAGATCATGAGGGAGGATCTCTTGTAGGAAGAAGGTTCAGCAGTATGATCATACATAACTTTCTACCTGAAAGAGTGACCAGGATGTAGTTCAGAGGCACCATCGGGGTACATGACTAGAGAATCTGAAAACTATGAGGGTGAGTTCAGTGGTATCAGCGGATACATGACTCGAAGATCTAGAAAATTATGGGGTGAGTTCATCGGTACTAGCGGGTACATGACTCGACAATCCATGAATGTTGGAATCAAAGTGTAAGTTCAGAGGTACCAGCAGGTACATGACTTAGAAATTGGGATATCTTTATGGAAGAAGGGCATGAGTTCAGCGGTACACGCGGGTACATGACTCAAAAATTGTGAATGTTAGAATCAAAGTGTAAGTTCAGAGGTACTAGCAGGTACATGACTTGGGAATTTGGGATATGAGTTCAGCGGTACAAGAGGGTACGTGACTCAATAAGTTGGAAAATTGGGGGGTTGAGTTCAGTGGTACCAGCGGGCACATAACTCGAAACTCTGGAAAATGTTGTTTAAACATAGTATTTCTTCAGGAACTTGCCATTGACGGGCAACATGAGCAAGTCTCCGTTCTGCTTGGCGAGGCGGTAAGCACCATTGGAGAACACGGCCTCGATGATAAATGGGCCTTCCATTTGGCTGGAACTTGCCGGTGGTCTTGTGAGTCATGACCATTGGCCTCCTGTCTGCCAAAACAGGTCGCCCACTTGGAATGTTCTGACTTTGACCTTTTGTTGAAGGCTCTGAGATGCGTGCTTGGTATAATTCGATCCTTTGCTGAGCTAGGAGGCGTTTTTCATCTAAGGCCTCTAACTCTTGTAGTCGACGTCGGTAGTTATCATCCATTGTCAATTGATAAGTGAGGGCGACTCGGAGTGAGGGAATCTGAGTTTCTAATGGGAGAACTGCCTCACTCCCGTACACCAGAGAGAATGGTGTATTCCCGGTGGCTGTTCGAACCGTGGTGCGATAAGCCCATAAGCACTCGCCGAGCTTCTTGTTCCAGTCACATTTGTTGGAGGAGACAAATTTCTTGAGGAGTTTGATGATTGTTTTGTTGAATGCCTCTGCTAACCCGTTTGCTGCCGGGTTGTATGGTGTCGAAGCGACATTCTGAATGTGGTATTTGTCGCAGAATCGGTAGAATGCGTGGCTTATAAACTGCGGACCATTATCATGGATGATCCTTCGGGGCAGTCTAAAGCGGTAGATGACGTGGTGCTTCAGGAAGCTGATTACGTTCGAAGTCTTGACTTCGGCGAGTGGGACAGCTTCTGCCCACTTTGAGAAGTAATCAGTGATCGCAAGTATGAAGCGATGTCCTCGGGAGGAAGATGGGGTAATTGGACCAATGATATCCATTCCCTATGCTTCGAATGGCTAGGATGCTACTGTCGGATGTAGAAATTCGGATGGTTGGTGAATGAAGTCTGCGTGGACTTGGCAGGCCTTGCATTTTCGGGCATAATCTATTGCATCAGCCACCATCGTGGGCCAGTAGTAGCCCATCCGGCGAAGGCGGTCTTGCAGCTTAGGGCCAGGCTGATGGGCCCCGCAGACACCTTCATGAGCCTCTCGTATGGCTTCTTTGGCTTCTGCATTCGACAAGCACCAAAGTAGTAATCCATCATAGGAGCGGCGATACAGCATTTTCGTCTCTGTATCGTAGAAGAATCTGAGAGAACGCCGTCTGATAGAGATAGCCTCCTTCGGGTTCTCGGGCAGGATGTCGTAGACCACGAAGTCTATGAATGTTGTCTCCAGTCTGGCGCTTCGTCGATCATCTGAGCAGAATAACTTGCCATGGCTTGAACGTTGTTCTTGGGGTAGACCAGCTCATGGCCGATTATATCGACCGAATGATGAGAGTGGTTTGGCACTGCTAGGGAAGCATCCAGGCCTAATAGGGCATCAGCTTCGATATTTTGGAGTCTGGGGACGTGTTCGATAAAGAATCCCTCGAATGATGAGATAATGTTGATCGCTATTTGTGGTAGGGGATCATGTCTTCATGGCGGACTTCGTACGTCCCCCGAATCTGGTTGACGATTAATTACGAATCGCCGTATGCTTCAAGGTATTCTACACCCAGTTCTCTTGCGAGTTGGAGGCCAATGACCAAAGCGTTGTACTCGGCCACATTGTTAGAGCAGGGTTCCATGAGAGAGTATGTGCGATTGATCACTAGCCCGGTAGGAGAGACCAATACTACTCTGACTCCAACGACGATGTTTCCCTTGGGTCCGGTTCTTGAAGCGCCATCGAAGAACATCCGCCATATGTTACCGTGGGTGGTTGTATTTGAATCGGCGACCTCATCTGGGATTTCTTCGTATATTCTTGATAATTCCGATCCTAGATGGGCCGCCAAAATGTCTGCCAGGGCTTGACCTTTGACAGCCTTCTGCGGGACGAAGATCATATGATAGGGGGACAGCAATATCGCCCATGTAACGAGGCGGGAGCTGAGTGCCCCTGGTTTGGTCATGAGGACCCTGAGAGGGTTGATTCGTGAGATCACATGTATGGTTTGCCCTGTGACATAGTGCCGCATCTTTTAAATGGCGAATACCAGGGCGAGGCATTCTTTCTCTACAGCGGTGTATCGGTGTTCGGGCCCGACCATCATTCGGCTGAGGTAGTAAATGGCCTGCTCGTGGCCTGCGTCGTTGTTTTGTGCCAGCAGGGCACTGAGGGAGTGTTCCATTGCTCGTACATAGAGCATGAATGGTTTTCCAGGGACCGGGGCCACCAGGACTGGAGGATTTGATAAATATTCTTTGATGTCATCGAAAGCGCGCTGGCATTCCTCGTCCCATACGAATGAGACTCCCTTTTCATGAGGTAGGTGAATGGTCGGCATCGCCCGGAGAGGTTGGAAATGAACCTCCTGATATAAGCTAGCCTTCTTTGGAGGCCTCTAAGTTCACGGAGATTTTTCGGGGGACCCATCTCCATGATTGCCCTCATTTTCTTGGGGTCTACATGGATATCCCATGCAGTGATGATGAAGCCCAAGAACTTCTCGCTGGATATGCCCAAGAACGATTTTGTAGGGTTCATCTTCAGATTGTGGGCTCGCATTAAGTTGAACACCGTTCTCAGGTCTTACAGATGATCTTCCTTACGGCGACTCTTGACGGCGATGTCGTCGACATAGCATTCCACTATCTTGCACAAATGTTCTCTAAAAATGATACTCATGGCTCGCTGATATGTAGCGCCAGCATTCTTTAGACTGAATGGCATGACTGTGTAGCAGTATGTGCCAATCGGGGTTCGGAATGAAGTGTACTTTTCGTCGTCGGGAGACATCTTGATTTGATTGTACCCCGAGAATCCATCCATGAATGACATACGTTCAAAGCCGCATGTATTGTCGATCATGATGTCTGTGATAGGAAGGGGAAATTCATCTTTGGGGCATGCCTCGTTCAGGTTGCAGAAGTCGATGCAGATTCGAATCTTCCCATTCTTCTTGAGGACGGGTACTATATTGGCGACCCAATCAGGATGTTGCTCTTCACGAATGAAGCTGCTGGCTATTAGCTTGTTGACTTCGGCTTCGATCGCGTCCATGATGCCTGGGCGAAAGCGTCGTTGTTGCTGCTTGACTGGCTTTGTATCTGGCCGTATATTGAGTTTATGGAGAGCGATGTTAGGATTTAACCCCGGCATGTCTTCATAGCTCCAGGCGAACACATCAATAGTATTCTCTGACAAGTTCTAACAGCGACTCTCGTTCTTCGTCAGTTAGGCTTTTACTGATAAAGATCGGTTTTGGAGAAGATTGCTGCCGAGATCCACTTATATGACCTCATCTTCAGTAGGAGGTTCTCTCAGTTCGAACCGCTTTTCCTATTGTGCGTCTAATTACTGGGCCCATGGCTCTAGCTCAAGGATTTCGGGGATGTCTTCGTCTTCCTCGTAAGCGTCGGTGAATGCCATGTTGACTGACATGACTTGTCTGAACACATCTCCGATGCTGGTATCTGAGTCGGAAGTCGGTGATCCGGTTGAATGTGACTGCCAGTCGCATTCTTATCTGAGCTTTCAGGGGTCGTAGTAGGCGTTACATACCCAAAACCGTATCGGGTTTTGTTATAGTAGTTCCGTGGTTTGCCCGCCGGGGCTGGTGTCTTCAAAGGTAATCGTCGTCCAGTGCCGTAGTTCAGTCCTGGCATTGTCTCTAGATCATACCCCTGTTTCTGCATGAGATATTTGGATTGAGGGCTATAGAGATACAGAGGCAGTCTTCCAGCATCTGACCCGAAGTCGACTTCTTCCATGGCGAGGGGATGCGGGTTGTTCGTCCGGTCGAAGATGATTGGGTGGTCCCCTCCCTCAATTATTCGGTAAGCATCTTCTACTGGAGTAAGCTAGATCACGGTGTACACATTTGTCACCTGTGTGTATAGGTGAGTGCCTATACCGTGTTCCATAGCATACATTGTACATAGCTTATCGAGCTCGGTGTAGTTTAAAGATAACCCTTTATTGATGAAGTAAGGTATCTTTTCTAGAGGGATTACATCATCTGTGGAGGGAGCGTCAGTGTGGGCAGCCACATACTTGGCTAGCTCTGGTTCTTCTTCGGCTACCCCCTGTGTGAATGAAGATTGAGAGGACGTCCTAGTCAGCTTGATCTTCAGAGGTTCAACTGACGGAGCGGAGCGTGGGGTTGTCGGTAGACTAGCAACCCCCAGTCTGGCACTTGATGTGGAGCGAGGGGTGGCTGGTTCGCTTGAAGTGTCAGACCTCGCATCGGGGTGACGACCTTTTTTAGGCAGGCGTATCGTCAGAGGTCTATCGGAGGGATTGAGCTTCTCTGTTTGGGATTGACCGACTTTCGGCAATCTGATGGTAAGTGGCCCTGTCGTGGGTCTCGGTACCTGGCCGGACCTTGGCAGCCGGATTCTCAACTGCTCTTCCTGTACCGAGAGGCTGATCGCGTCCTTACGCAGCGTGGCCGTAAGGGGTGCGGAATTGCCTGGTTTGCGAGCCTGGAGGTGGATTGTCAGAGGTTCTTCTGATCCCGTGGTTGCTTCAACATCAGTTTGTTTATTTCTCCTTCAAGGTGCCTCTTCGACTTTTCGTATAGGCAGGAGTCCGAGTAATAAGATTTGACCCCTTTGAAGGGATCGATGTCAGCAAATTCTGTCCTCAAGAAGCCGTGCTTGTCGACATATTTGAAGTATTGGTGTAGCGTGAAGGCACGATCATGTAATCGTGTACCGAAGGGCACCCCAAAAGGATGTTGTATGAAGTGTCGGTATCTATGATGTAGCAAGTGACTTCTGATTGGAGATTGCCAATCTGACATTTCAGACGGATCTTCCCGATTAGGTAGCTCCTGCCCGAATTGAACCCGCTGATGGCGGTGTTTATAGGGGTCAGGCGATGCATCGGGATACGAAGATGATGTAGTAGTCCTTTTGGAATAATACTTTTGGAAGACCCAGGGTCAATGTACATCCGATCCACCTTTACATCGCCGATGTAGCCTGTGTAGTATAATGGGCGATCGTGTAGATTAGTCTTGATGAGCATGTCTTGTGGAGTGAAGACGATGTTGGGCATTGCTCCCGTACAGGCACTGTCTTGAGGTCTGCGGGCTGATTTTCTCCCGTGAGGTTGACCTGAGCCAGGTACGCGTCGGCATTTGAAGTGCAATCGCTCAAGGCTGTACAGACATCCTTCGAGAGCCTCAGGAGTTCATATAAGGACAATTTGGCCGGTGTATTGGCCAATTGCGCCAAGATGTCGAAGTTGTAGGGCCTCTCCAGCCCCTGAGATGTTTCCTTTCGGAGGGATTTGTCGAAGCGAGTCTCCTTCGGCCTAGGATTGTCGGTCGTCGAAGGCTGAAACCGGTCCCGGAGCATCCGTAGTAGTGGGCGGATGATCATCAGTCGAGTTTTCAGCCACAGGTTGAGATTGTGCTCCGGATCGAGTAACAACGGCCGTGACTTCTCTTCATCGGCTGAGGTGGTACGGCATGATCTGACTTTTCCACTTTTCTTTTTAGAAGATGGAGTGGGCTGAAGTTACCTCGTGGACTAGGTCCGGATGGACCCACATGATTTCCCCTCGTGATATGGTGAGGGGTACTAGACCAGCAGCTTGAGCAGGCGGGAGATTAGCAATCTCCATCGTTGCCAGAGGGATGGATATAACCCCGTCCTGGGTCTCTGTTGGAGGGAAGCTGCCGAATTGTACGGACACCATGTTGGCTGTCCACGGTTACCTCCTCGAAATCGATGGCCAGAGCGTTCGAATCGATGAGGTTCTGGATATATCGTTTCAGTTGGTAGCAGTCGTGCGTAGCATGGTGGACGTAGCGGTGGTAATGGCAGAACTTTGGGTTCTCCAGATCAGCCGGCCGAGGCTCCCGTCTTGGTGGAGGAAGCTGAATCCTATCTCCTTGTATGAGCATGTCCAAGATAGGCTTGACGTGACCGTCTTCAAAAGAGTAAGTGATTTGAGGCCATTGTTTGTCCGCAGGTTGCGACTCAGGCTTCTGGGCTGTATCGGCCACCATAGCCTGCTTGCCTCTGTTGTCCCGGTTGTTGGAGGGGCTACCCCCATTGTCGTTGGTGGTGCTGGGATGCTTGCTTTTGTTCTCTCCCTCTGAGATATATAATCCCAGTTGGCGAGCCTTCTTTAATCGTTCTTCGGCACTTGTAGCACTAATAAAAACCTTCCAGTCCTTGAATTGACTCTCGCCCATCCAAGACTGATAGTTGGGTAGTCTCTTTTGGCAAATTTCGATCAAGGAAGAGTCCGGGTTGCCAGATGGTAACTTCATTGCGGTTTGACGAAACCGCTCATATAATTCCTCGTCAGCTCTTTCTCTCCTTGAATGACGTCCAAGAGGGTAGACATCGTGACGTCCTGCCCTACCTCGTAGAACCTCTCCAAGAACAGGCGTTTGAAGCCAGCGAAGAATGATGCAATTGTCCGACAGGTTGCGGTACCAATCGAAGGCAACTCCTTCCAATGCCCCAATGAATAACCGTATGAGGATAGCGTCATCATGGAGCAGATGGTCGGTAGTGACCTCGAAGTAAGTGATGTACCGACTTGCTGAGGTCTTGCCATCATAGGGTTGATATTGAACGGCTTATATCTTGGTGGAATGGAACATCCCTCCATTCAGCAGGATATGGTTGCCGTATTCTGAAATCTTGAGAGTTTTCTCTGGCGTGGAACATGGCTCGGAGCTCTTGAACTTCTCTCCTTACTTTTCGGGTCTCATCTGTCGCAGTCGGAGCCGTAACTCTCGGGAGGATTATTGCCCGGTTCGGTGCGCCGAATTTGAATCTACGTTAATTGGGGGACCCGTGCTTGTCTGGCCAGGTGTCACCCCCTGCAGATTAGGAAGCACCGCTTTGATCTCGTCTACAGACTTGACCAAGGCGTGTAATATGGCCTCCAAAGTGTCGATGCGCTGGCGATCATCAGAACCGCCTTGATTGCTGTCTGTCATGAATACCGTCTTCACATAAGGAGTGACGGAAGGAGTGGTGGAGGATGTACCCTCCGAGTCGTACCCGTGCATCGAGAAATCATCATGATATGTGGGGATGTTCTCTTCAGGTTCAGACTCGGAAGGAACACTACCCCCGGCTTCAGAGCTTGCTTCGTCTAGGATGTCCTTGGGGACGTCGGTATCTGTTGTATCCGTCGGAGGATTTGCTTCCTCCAGTCCGTATTCCTGGAATGTCGGATTGTCGTGGATGTTTGGAGGAGTGCTACCCCCAGTTCCGATGACCCCCAATGTTGCAGACGACGAACTTCCTACTGCAGCAGTTTTCGTCTTCGAACGGGTGTGTTGAAATACTCCAGTCGAGGATAACCCTTTAGACGACGGTTTTTTAGCTGCAGTAGTTGACACCTTTGGGCTGGAGATGCTCGTTTTCTTCCCTCTTCCCTTGGCGAGAACTTTCTGCGCAGACTTGCAGGAGACAACAGGAGGTGCCTCGTCTTCTGAGCTCGGGTGATAGTCTTTGGAAGACGGATGGCCGGTCTTCCGTCACCGCCGCGTTGCTGCAACAGCAGTTGACGATGATCTGGGTGCATTGATGTCCGTGTGAGGGCTCTTTACACCCCAAGCTCCTTCTTTTTCCTTGCGTTTGTGGAGGATAACATCACGCAGTCAGAGGAACCACTTTGTCTGTTTGCCGCCGGGGCTAGACTTGAGTGGTTTTATACAACTTCCATCAGAGCCCGCGTGATAATCAGCGGGACGCCCCGATAGTCAGAGGTTGGGGCAGTCGTCTGGACTTGATGAGCCCGCGCTGCCCTAGACTTCCTCCTTTTAGCACTTGTGGGTGCGTAATAGGAGGAGTCTAAGTCGAATACCACAGAGTCTGGATTATTCCATAGAATGATCAGAGTCAGGACCGCATGAGAGCCGGTCGAAGACTGATCGAGAGAAGCGTGGGACGGATGCTATGCGGCTAGCATTGGGTACCGTGCAGGCTGTCTGCATGCGGCTGTCTTTTGTTGTAGGATGAGTCTTTATGCGGTCAGGAGTCACGACCGTGCAGGCTGATCGCATGCAGTTGGCATCTGTGGCCGCATGGGTTTTCTGCAAGCGATTGACTTTAATAGCCGTATGAGTCTCATCCGTGCGGTTGGCAACTGTAGCCGCATAAGTTATGCGGCTGACATATGTGGCCGCATGAGTTTTCTTTATGCAGTCGGCGGTTGTAGCCGCATGGGTTTTCTCCCTGCGGTTAATACTCTTCTGCGGCTCGGATCGCGTAGAGTTCCTCTTTGCCCCTGCAAGTCCAGCATCATAGTGTTTTCTTCTGCCGGACTTGGGGACAGCAGAGTTGTCTACGGTCTGAAGTGGGGCCGCAGGGGAGTCTTTCTCGCCATCTTGAGCAATAGAGAGCACCCCATCAAGGGCTTGCGGAGGAGCAAATGATTTTGGCCTCCACTCTTTGCGAGCCTTTATGGCGCGGGTGCGCTTCTGGACCGGGCCAGTGCTACCTTCAGAGAGCATCTCTTCGAACGCCTGTTGGTCGAAGCGTACGACTATCTTCTGTTGTGTAGAGCCAAGTTTGGCTGCGTCCGATTGCGTCACCAACTCCTCAACCGTGGAGAAGTTAGTCTACCAGAGTCGCCATCGTGTTTGCCATTGATTGTAAAAGTACAGAACAATTATCGGAGGACTGAACTTAGACTCACAATACAAACTCGCTCGTACAAAGAAAGCCTAGGGACGAAAACCTAGGTACAGCAGTCTAAGTACGATTGTTTATTTTAGATTCTGGGGGTGACGATAGAGGCTCGGGAAAGCGACGGCCGCTCTGCCTTACTCCTTGGACGATCGGTACGCAGCCTTGACTCGGGGAAGATCTGCTTGGTCGTTGACGAAGAAATACCTTCTTGCTCTCTCTCTGATTGCTCTTCGGCTTCTCTCTCTCTGTGTATATTCTCTCTCTAACTATGGGGGAAGTCTCTCTGTGTATACGTATTCTTCTCTAGCTTCTTTTTTTGTATATCTCTCTATCTCTGACAAGGGAATGGCACCTTGCTATTTATAATAGTGTGTGATCGCTAGGGTTGCCAATGATTAGCTCTTGGAGATGGCGGCGGCCTGGGGATTGATCAATCCAGGCCGTCGTTTCTGATTGTGACGAATCAGAACCATTAAGGGTAGATTACACCAAATCCCTATTAGCAATTAATGCTGATTGGCAAAAATCTTTCTTATAATGATTCTCTAATATCTGCGAATAAATCAAATTTATTCTCCTGCCACGTGCCCCAGATCATTGCCAATGGTGAGACTGGAACCGCATGCAGATTGGGCCGCATGAATTTTGAGCCGCATAAGACTTGGGACACGTGTCAGGGCTGGGCGTGGCCCCCCCTCCTTCTGAACCATATGATGAGCCGAATGGATCGCATAATGGTGTGTCTGCTTGAGCCGCATGGGCATGATCTTCTTGAACCGCATAGGGATGATTCCACTCGAGCCGCATGGGACAACTTCACTCTGAACCGCATGAGAAGTCTTCGCGAGCCGCATAAGCACACCCACGTGGCAGGGCCACGTGGCATTTGTTGCTCTCGGGGGATCGTGTCAGAGATTTCTTTCTCTTCCCTAAAGATTCATTATCATGACAGAGTCATAATTACCTGCTTTGGTGTCAGGTCTGTCAACTTTTCAGAGGGGTCAGCCGTCAAAGCAATTAATGCAGCATGGATCGGAGGGGAGCACTGTCACGCCACGTGTCTTCTGAGCCGCATGGAATGCCTCCGGCCGCATAGCTCCTTATGCCGCATGACTCCCTAAGCCGCATGCATTTTCTGAGCCGCATGGGTCTTTCTTGGCCGCATGAGTCAATTTTTTTAGTGTTTTTCATGCTTCTACAGGTGTCTGTCAAACACAGAAGCCAAAGAAGCCGTACGAGAAGCTCATGACAGTGTCTGTGGGGCCCACCAGCCCGGCCCAAAACTGCAAGACCGCCTTCGCCGAATGGGCTACTATTGGCCCACAATGGTGGCAGATGCGATAGATTACGCTAAAAAACAAAGCCTGCCAAGTCCATGCGGACTTCATTCACCAACCATCCGAGTTTCTACATCCGACAGTGGCGTCCTGGCCATTTGAAGCATGGGGAATGGATATCATTGGTCCAATCACCCCACCTTCCTCCCGAGGACATCGCTTCATACTTGCGATCACAGATTACTTCTCCAAATGGGCGGAAGCTGTCCCACTCGCAGAAGTTAAGACTTCAAACTTGATCAGTTTCCTTAAGCATCACGTTATCTACCGCTTTGGACTGCCCCGAAGGATCATCCATGATAATGGTCCGCAGTTTGCAAGCCACGCATTCTATCGGTTTTGCGATAAGCACCGTATTCAGAATGTCGCTTCGACACCATACAACCCGGCAGCAAACGGGCTGGCAGAGGCATTCAACAAAACAATCATCAAACTCCTCAAGAAATTTGTCTCCTCCAATAAACGCGACAGGAACGAGAAGCTCGGCGAATGCATATGGGCTTATCGCACCACAGTTTGAACAGCCACCGGGAACACATTCTTTCTGGTGTACGGGAGTGAAGCAGTTCTCCCATTGGAGACTCAGATCCCCTCACTTCGCGTCGCCCTCACACATCAGTTGACGATGGATGATAACTACCGACGTCGGCTACAAGAATTGGAGGCACTAGATGAAAAGCGCCTCTTGGCTCAGCAACGAATTAGCTATACCAAGCACGCATCTCTGGAGCCTTCAACAAGAAGGTAAAAATTAGAACATTCCTGGTGGGCGATCTCGTCCTGGCAGTCCGGAGGCTAATGGTCATGACTCACAAGACCGTCGGCAAATTCCAGCCAAAGTGGGAAGGCCCATTTATCATTGAGACAGTATTCTCCAACGGTGCTTACCGCCTCGTAAAACAAAACGGAGACTCGCTAATGTTGCCCGTTAACGGCAAGTTCCTGAAGAAATATTATGTCTAAAGACATTCTCTCCAAGATCTTCGAGTCATGTACCCGCTGGTACCGCTGAACTCACATTTCAGAGTATTGAGTCATGTACCCCTACCGCTGAACTCACATCCACAACATTTCAGAGTATCGAGTCATGTACCTGCTGATACCGCTGAACTCACATCCACAACATTTCAGATTATCGAGTCATGTACCCGCTGATACCGCTGAACTCACGTCCACAACATTTCAGATTATCGAGTCATGTACCCCGCTGGTGCCGCTGAACTCACACTTTCACAATATTCCAAATTATCGAGTCATGCACCCGCTGGTGCCTCTGAACTCACATCCCGGTCACTCTTTTAGATAGTAAGTCATGTATGATCATACCTCTGAACTTTCTTCTTGGGAGAGATCCTCCCTCATGATCCACTACCCGCACTACCGGTGCACAAAAAGGGTAACAGATCCACAAATTTCCAACACGGCCATGTTTTCATTACCTCTGAGTCGTTTCACTTCCGCCAAAAACAAATCACCCCTTTACATAGAACTTCCATGTCCTCATTACCTCTGACTCCTTCTATGTACCCTCCTTCATTGAGCCCACTCCTGCCATGTCCTCATTACCTCTGAGTGGGAAGGCTCCGTCGAAGAAACCTTCATGCTTGCCATGTCCTCATTACCTCTGAGTAAGTATGAAGATTCCCTTTCGACTTATTATCTGTACCCACAAACGGAGTACGCCAAGGATAATAGGTCCACAAATATTCTTTGCTGAGTCCACTCCTGCCATGTCCTCATTACCTCTGAGTAGGAAAACTCCACGGTAAAACCTCCGTACTTGCCATGTCCTCATTACCTCTGAGTAAGTATGTTGGTTCTCTCTCGTCCTATTATCCGTACCCTGAACCAGGGTACGCCAAGGGTAATAGGCCAACAAATGTCCTCTGTTGACCGCAAATTTCTCATCATGCCCCGTGAGCCCAGCTGCTCCATGGCATTCTTTCGCCCGATACCAAGAACCTCCATAGCCTTACCGCGGGAGTTGTTCTAGGTATCCCTATTAAACTTATTATCCGTACCTAAAACCAAGGTATGCCAAGGATAATAGGACCACAAATGTCCTCTGTTGACCATAAATGTCGTACTAGGTCCCATAGTACATCCACATCTTTCCTCATCATCACATGATTTCGGAGCCCAGCTGTTCCATAGCATTCATTCACCCAATGCATAGAACTTCCACGTTGATAGCACCTCTGAGTTGTTCTATGTATCCTTATTCGAGTTCACTCCTACCACGTCTATATTACCTCTGAGTAGGAAGGCTCTAATTTAGACCCATATTTACCATATCCTCATCCCTCTGGGTAAATATGATGGTTCCCTCTCTCAACTTATTATTCGTACCTAAAACTGAGGTACGCCAAGGATGATAAGTCTACATAAAATCTCCAGCGGAACTACCCAAACCTATCACGTCCATGCTACCTCTGATTGGATTGCCACACCCAAACAACTCTACTTTCCATGCTTCTTATTCAAAGTGTTCCAATTTTGTAAATTGAAAACTTTGAAGGGGTCTTGTAGAAGCATAGAAAATATCAGAATGATGATCTATGCGGCTCAGAACAGGAGAACCCCATACGGCTCATACAGGAGCAGTCCCATGCAGTTTAGAGAGACTCTTAGTCTAATGCGGCTCGGGGCAGAAGAGTCCATGCGGCTTACATAGGGACAGTCCTATGCAGTTCAAAGAGCCCCCTAGCCGCATGCGGTTCAGAAGTACATGCGGCTCCCATTCGACCAACAGAGATATGCGGCTCGATCAATGCCATGTGCCTCTATGGGACCCCTTCACACAGCTGGCCATCGAGCAATGGCCCTATTTAATGCTCTGTCATGATTTGACAGCTGACGGCTCTGACATGAAGTGTCATAATGTCCCTGTCATAATGACACTCTTTGGGAATAGGAGAAAATCTCTGACACGATCCGAGATTGACACGTGGCTACCCCCATACGGCTCCAGTGAAGAACAGCTTCATGCGGCGGCAAGAATCGTCTTCCTGCAGCTCACCAAGAAGCCATCCCATGCGGCTCGCGAGTACTACACTTATACGGCCCACCGAGAAACCATCCCATGCGGCTCGTAAATACTATACCTATGCGGTTCACTGAGACGCTGTCTCATGCGGTTCATGGATATCATGCGGCTCTGGCAGGGTCCATCATTAAGACACGTGGCAGAGATTCAATTGCTCCCACGACTTGACAGCTGGTAGCAAGGATGATTATGAGATGCAAATCAATCAGAGATTTACCAGATCCCAATGACCATATTTAACGTTATCCTCATAATTAATGAGATCAGGTCATATCATTCATGATCAAGTCAATGGGACACGTGGTGAGAGATCCAAGCTTGACACAACCAATCATGAAGATTTAAAGCAATCAGCATTAATCATTCGCAAGATTCAGTGTTATCCCCATTTATGGCCCAGATCCTTCACGTTTAAAACGAACGGTCCAGATTGATTAAGCATCAGGCTGCCGCCACTTTGAGAATGGGTAATCATCCAAACCCTAATGATGCTCCCCACTATTAAATAGCAGGGTGCCATTCCCTTGCAAAATATACAAGGAGAGATATACGCTATCAGAGAGAAAAATACACAGAGAGAGAGAGAAGCCAGAAGAGCAATTCGAGGAGAGCAAGAAGAGCATTTCTTCGTCAATGCCAACCATCTCGTTACAGGAGCCAAGGTTGCATACCGATCGTCCAAGGAGTAAGACAGGGCTGGTCGCCTTCTCGAGCCTCTATCGTCACCCCCCAGAATCTAAAATAAACAATTGTACTTAGACTGTTGTACCTAGGTTTTCGTCCCTAGGCTTTCTTTGTACAAGCGAGTTTGTAACGTGAAGTAAAAGTCCGGTCCTCCGATAATTGTTCTTTTTTTATATTTTATGGCAAACAGGTTATTAGGGATAAAGTCCCCAAACGTCGTCCCTATCCTTAATGATTCCGAGAATCGAAGAGTCTCTTTTCAGCAACTCTATAAATAAGAGTCATTCAGAGACAAAGATTTTCCTCTTTCGTCTTCTTCTCATTCGACTTCATCATACTTTTTGCTACGGCTCCAAAAGCTTCTTGGCCGACTGGTACGGCGGCCAAAGGGAAGAGACTAGCTTCTCCGTCGAAAGCGGCAGATGCTCCTTCCATTCATTCCGACATGCAACCTCCTCTCAAGAATAAGGATGGTGAGCAGACGATTGACTTCAATTTTGAATGGCCAACACATATTTTCATGCGCGGGCCTGTCATATACTACCTCTGCTATAAGCCTGGTCGATGTATGCCCTTATCTTATCTGGACCATATGTGTTCTGTACCATAGGGCCGCATGGAATGAGCCGTATAACCGCTGTTCATTCGAACTTGAACCGCCTAAGAGCCTCAAGATTGATCTGTATGACTGAGCCGCATACGTGTCGCATGAGCACATTATGATCGGACAATATGACTACTATGTGGCTGGACCACGTGATTGCCTAGTGACTGATCTGCACGAGTATTGGGCCGCATGAGTTTTTCATGACTAAGCCGTATAAGCATCTCATAATTGAGCTGCATGATAATGACTGGGCTGTATAAATGCTACTTGAGTACTTCATGAAGCTGGCCTCATGATTTTGGGTTGTTGAGTTCTGTTTTGGCTGGGTCGCCAAACTGGCTAGGCCGCATAACATAGTTTTTTGTTTCCTTGGTGCTAAATCCCTTTTTTCCTTATTTTTGTAGGGATCTGGCTAGCAAGCTTCTTCAGGACTGGTGTCGGCGATGGAGTGAAAATACAACATTCTGGCACCTAAATTAGATAGCTCAAAACTCCCTACGCTTCGGAAGAGTTTTCTCCATGCCTTTTTGGCATACGCATCAAACAACTCGGGACTCATCATGCTTCGGAAGAGTTTTCCTAAGGTGGTAGGAAGGGCCTTTATACCTCGGAGAGTTGGACGGTGGTCAGGCGTCATTATGAACGTCCTGCCTTCACGGCTCTCCAAGTAGGCAAAACCAACATCAGGGACGATGTTTTGAAGGTATGGTCATTCGGGGGAGCGGGGCTAAGTCATCCACAATACGAAGGGGAGGATAGTAAAACATGACTTCTTTCGAGGGCCACAAAACTGCTTGAAGATGAAGTGCTGTCAAACCAAACTATGCATTGCCAGATTTTCTTTTCGAGGGCCACCCTCATGGACGTCGTTCAAGGGGAGAAAGAGCTGACAAGGAACTATATTGAGCGGTTCTGCCAAACCGCCATGAAGTTGCCGTCTGGTAATCCGGATTCCTCCTTAATTGAAATTTGCCAAAAGAGACTGCTCCCAACAATCAGCCTCTGGATGGGTGAAAGTCAATTTAAGTACTTGAAGACGTTTTTCATCAGTGCCACTAGCGCTGAAGACAGGTTGAAGAAGGCTCGCCAACTGGGATTGCACATCTCGCAGGGAGAGGACAAGGGCAAGCACCCTAATACCAACAACAACAACGGGGATAGCTTCTCCAACAATGGGACAACAAGGGTAAGCAGGCTATGGTGGCCGACACAGCCTAGAAACCTGAGTCAAAACCGGCAGACAAGCAATGGCCACAAATGACCTACTCCTTCGAAGACGGCCATGTCAAGCCCATATTGGACATGCTCATACAAGGAGATAGAATTCAGCTCCCTCCACCAAGACGGGAAACTCGGCCGGCAGAAATGGAGAACCCAAAGTACTGCCATTACCACCGCTACGTCCACCATGCTACACACGATTGCTACCAACTAAAGCGATACATCCAACATCTCATCGATTCGAAGGCTCTGGCCATTGATTTCGAGGAGGTAATCGTGGCAGCCAACATGGTGTCCATACAGTTTGGCAGCTTCCCTCCGACAGAGACTCAAGAAGGCGTGATACCCATCCCTCGGGCGACAATGGAGATTGCCAATCTTCTACCTCCTCGAGATCAGGCTACTAGTCTAGTACCCCTTACCATGTCACGAGGGGAGGTCATGTGGGTCCATCCAGATTTGGTACCAGAAGTGACTCAGTCTATACCACCCTCCATTGGAAAGAAGGGGAGTAGAAAGGTCAGATCCTGCCGCACAATCTCGACAGATGTCGAAGAAGCCACAACTGTCGTCACTCGATCTGGTGCTCAATCCCAGCCTACGCCAGATAACACGGCTGAAGAGCATGAGCCGGCCATTGCTGACACTCCGGGACATTCCCAACCTCTGACGACCGACAAGCCTAGGCCGAAGAAGACTCGCTTTGACAAATCCCTCCGAAAAGAGGCACCTCATGGGCTGGAAAGGCCCTACAACTTTGACATCTTGGCGCAATTGGCCAACACACCGGCCAAATTGTCATTATACGAGCTTCTGAGACTCTCCAAGGATGTTCGCACGGCTTTGAGCGATGCACTCAAGGACGCCGACGTATATCTAGCTCAGGTCAACCTCACGGGAGAGAGCTCGCATGCATATCTCCAAGACAACGCTTGTACAGGAGCGATGCCTAATATTGTCTTCACTCCATAGGACATGCTCATCAAAACCAACCTGTACGACCGACCGATATATTACACTGGATACATCGGCGACGTAAAGGTGGACCGGATGCACATTGATCCTGGTTCTTCCATAAGCATCATCCCGAAGGGTCTGTTACATCATCTTCGCATTCCTATGCATCGCCTGATGCCAACAAGCATCGCCATCAGCGGTTTTAATTCGGGCAGGAGCTACCCGATTGGGAAGATTCGCTTGAAGTGCCAAATTGGCGATCTTCAGTCAGAAGTAACCTGTTACGTCATAGATGCGGACACTTCCTACAATATCCTTTTGGGACGTCCTTGGATACACGATTATATGATCGTGCCTTCCACGCTGCACCAGTACTTCAAGTATGTCGACAAATACGGCTTCGTGAGGACAGAATTTGCCGACATCGATCCCTTCAAAGGGGTCGAATCCTACTACTCAGACTCATGCCTATACAAAAAGTCGAAGATGCACCTTGGTGAAGGAGATGTGCAAGCTCGTACTGAGACAGCCACAGGATCAGAAGAACCTCTGACGATCCACACCCCTTACGGCCGCTGCGTAAGGACGCAATTAGCCTCTCGGCACAAGAAAGGCAAATGATAATCCGGCTGCCAAGGTCCGGCCAAGCAATAGAGCCACTGACAATCAGACTGCCTAGAGTCGGCCAGCCACAAATGGAGAAGCTCAATCCCTCCGACAAGCCAATGACGATACGTCTTCCCAAGAAGAATCGTCACCCCGATGCAAAGTTGGGGGCTTCCAGCGAGCCAACCACTCTCCATCCAGCATTGAGTACCAAACTGGAGGTCGCTAGTCTGCCAACAACTCCACGTTTACTCCACCAGTAAAACCCCTAATGATCAAGTTGCCTAAGTCATCCTCTCAGTCTTCATTTATATAGGGGATGGCCGAAGAAGAACCAAAACTGGCCAAGTATATGGCTGCTCACACTGATGTTCCATCCGCAGATGATGTAATCCTGCTAGAAAAGATACCTTACATCATCAATAAAGGGCTATCTTTGAACTACACCGAGCTTAATAAGCTTTGTACAATGTATGCTATGGAACACGGTATAGGCACTCACCTACACACACAGGTGACAAATGTTTACACCGCAAATCGGCTCACTCCCGCGGAAGATGAATAGTTCATCATCGAGGGAGGGGATCATCCAATCATCTTCGGTTGGAAGAATGATCCACAGCCCTTCACCATGAAAGAAGTCGATCTCGCATCGGACGCCGGGAGGCTGCCTCTCTATCTATATAGCCTCCAATCCAAATATCTCATGTAAAAACAGGGGTATGATCTGGAGACTACGTTAGGTTTAAAGTACGGCACTAGTCGACGATTACCTTTAAAGTCGTCGATCCCGGCTGGCAAACCACAGACTACTACAACAAGACCCGATGCAGACTGGGGTATGTTACGCCTATAACGACCCCTGAAAGCTCAGATGAGGAATGCGACTAGCAGTCACACTCAACCGGATCACCAACTTCTGATTCAGATATCTGCATCGGAGATATATTCAGGCAGGTCTTATCTGTCAATATGGTGTTCGCTGATGCTTACGAAGAAGGTGAAGACTTTCCTGAACTCCTCAAATTAGAGCCGTGGGCCCAACAACTAGATGCGCAATAGGAAAAGCGGTTTGAACAAAGAGAGCCTCCTACTGAAGATGAGGTCATGCAAGCGGATCTAGGCAGCGACTCTTCTCCAAAACCAATCTTCTTTAGTAAAAGCCTGACAGACAAAGAGCGAGAATCACTACTGGAACTCGTCAAAGAATATATTGATGTGTTCGCCTGGAACTATGAAGACATGCCAGGGTTAAATCCCAATATTGCTCTTCACATGCACAACATTCGGCCAGATGCAAAACCAATCAAACAACAACAACGACGCTTCCGCCCAGGCATCATGGACGCAATCGAAGACGAAGTCAACAAACTGATAGCCAGAGGCTTCATTCGTGAGGAACAACATCCGGACTGGGTTGCGAACATAGTACCGGTCCTCAAGAAGAATGGAAAGATTCGAATCTGCATCGACTTTCGCAACCTGAACGAGGCGTGCCCCAAAGATGAGTTCCCCCTCCCTATCACAGACATCATGATTGACAACACCTGTGGCTTCGAACGTATGTCGTTCATGGATGGCTTCTCGGAGTATAACCAAATCAAGATGTCTCTCGACGATGAAAAGCATACATCATTTTGAACACCAATAGGCACGTTCTGTTACACAGTCATGCCTTTCGGTTTAAAGAACGCTGGTACCACATATCAAAGAGCCATGTATCATCTTCAGGGACCACTTGTGCAAGACCGTGGAGTGCTATGTTGATGATATCGCCGTCAAAAGTCGCTCTAAGGAAAATCATCTGCATGATCTAAGAACAGTGTTCGACCTGATGCGAGCGCACAATTTGAAAATGAACCCCATGAAATCCTTCTTGGGCGTATCCAGCGGGAAGTTCTTGGGTTTCATCATCACCTCCCAGGGTATCCACGTAGACCCTGAGAAACAAAGGCAATCATGGAGATGGGTCCCCCGAGAAATCTCCGAGAACTCCGAAGCCTCCAAGGGAGGTTAGCTTACATCAGGAGGTTCATTTCCATCCTCTCCGGGCGATGTCAGCTATTCACCAATCTCATGAAGAAGGGTGTCTCATTCGTATGGGATGGAGAATGCCAGCGTGCCTTCGACAGCATCAAAGAATATTTGTCGAACACTCCAGTCCTGGTGGCCCTGGTTGCTGGAAAACTATTTCGGCTCTATGTAGGAGCAATGGAGCATTCCCTCGGTGCTCTGCTAGCACAAAATAACGATGCAGGCTATGAGCAAGCTATATATTACCTCAGCCGTATGATGATTGGGCCAGAGTACCGATATACCGCCGTGGAAAATGAATGCCTTGCCCTGGTGTTCGCCATTCAAAAGACGTGACACTATGTCACTGGGCAAACCATACATGTGATATCACGAGTCAACCCCCTCAGGGTCCTCATGACGAAACCAGGGGCACTCAGCTCTCACCTCGCTACATGGGCAATATTACTGTCCCCTACCATATGATCTTTGTCCCGCAAAAGAATGTTAAAGATCAAGCTCTGGTAGATTTTAGCAGCCCACCCAGGCTCGAAGTCGGCCATAATATACGAAGATATCCCAGATAAGGTCGCCGACTCGCATGTAACCTCTCACGATGATATATGGCGGATGTTTTCGACGGCGCCACAAGGACCGGACCTAAGGGCAACATCGTCGTCGAAGTCGGAGTGGCTAGTGTAGTGCTCCCTCCGGACTGGTGATCAATCGTGCCTACTCCTCACAGAACCGTGCTCTAACAATGTGGTCGAGTACAACGCTTTAGTCATTGGCCTCCAACTTGCAAGAGAGCTGGGTGTAGAATATCTTGAAGCGTACGGCGATTCACAGTTAATCGTCAATCAGATCCGGGGTTCATACGAAGTCCGCTATGAAGACATGATCCCCTATCACCAAATAGCGATCAACATCATCTCGTCATTCGAGGGGTTCTTCATCGACACGTTCCCAGACTCCAAAATATCGAAGTCGGGGCCTTAGCAGGCCTTGCGCTTTCCCTAGCGGTTCGAACTATGCTCATCAATCGGTGGATGTGATGGGCCATGAACTGGTCTGTCCCAAGAACAACGTTCAATTCGTGGCGAGTTATTCCGCTCGGACGATCGACAAAGTCCCAGACTGGAGACAACCATTCATTGATTTGCAGTCTACGACATTCTGTCGGAGGACCCAAAGGAAGCCATCTCTATCAGAAGGCGTTCTCTCAGATTCTTCTAGGATACAAAGACGAAAATGCTGTATCACCGATCCTACGATGGATTATTGCTTCGATGTCTGTCAAACGAAGAAGCCAAAGAAGCCGTACGCGAAGCTCATGACGGTGTCTGCGGGGCCCATCAGCCTGGCCCAAAATTGCAAGATCGTCTTCGCCGAATGGGCTACTACTGGCCCACGATGGTAGCAGATACGATAGACTATGCAAGAAAATACAAAGCTTGCCAAGTCCACGGACTTCATCCACCACCCATCCGAATTTCTACATCCGACAGTGGCATCCTAGCCATTAGAAGCATGGAGAATGGATCATCGGTCCGATCACTCCACCCTCTTCCCGAGGACATCGCTTCATACTCGCCATCATAGATTACTTCTCCAAATGGGTGGAAGCTATTCCGCTGGCAGAAGTGAAGAGTTCAAACGTGATCAGCTTCCTCAAGCATCACGTCATCTATCGCTTTGGACTGCCCCAAATGATCATCCATGTAATGGTCCACAGTTCGCAAGCCATGACTTCTATCGGTTTTGCGACAAGCACCACATCCAGAATACTTCAACACCGTACAATTCGGTAGCGAATGGGTTGGCAGAAGTATTCAATAAAACCATCACCAAGTTGCTTAAGAAGTTTGTGTCTTCCAACAAACGCGACTGGAACGAGAAGCTTGGTGAATGCTTATGGGCGTACCGTACCACAGTCCGAATAGCCACAGGGAACACACATTCTCACTGATGTACGGGAGTGAGGCAGTTCACCCATTGGAGACTCAAATACCCTCGCTCTGTGTCGCTCTTACTTACCAATTGACGACGGACGATAACTACCATCGCCGACTATAAGAGTTGGAGGCCTTAGATGAAAAGCGCCTCTTGGCTCAGCAACGAATCGAGCTATACCAAGCACGCATCTCCGGAGCCTTCAACAAGAAGGTTAAAATCAGAATATTCCAAGTGGGCAATCTCGTTCTGGCAGTTTGGAGGCCGTTGGTCATGACTCATAAAACCGCCGATAAATTTCAGCCAAAATGGGAAGGTCCATTTATCACTGAGGCCATTTTCTTTAATGGTGCTTACCGTCTCGTAAAA
>JANAVB010003923.1:0-44766 GCA_029216955.1 Iris pallida
ACGTATACAGGGACGTCCGAATATGTGCACGATCCGACTCGAGTGGTGATGGAGGACTCGCTATCACGAGGCTTGGCTGAAATGCATGTATTTTGGAGACGCCTAAATATTTGCATGATCCATACTAAGTGATACGTTGAATTCAAGTGAGACTTGAGGAACATAAAAGTGTTTAGGATTTTGAGATCGTAAGTTTTGAAAAAAAAGATTTTGGATAGCATGAGCGTGGCTCGGATTTGAGAAATGCCAAGGGAAATTGTGTGCGAGAGTCGTTGAATGTCGAGTGATAAGTCAATGAGTAAGTACTCAGTTATTTTCGAGGACGAAACTTTTTCTGAGTGGTGTATGATGTAGTGCCTCGTCCCGCTCAGTCAATCGAAGGAATCGAAACGCCGAAGGCGTTCGGACTTAGCCTTATAACGGCGACTCGAAGACATTGCTCGGTCAAGGCGACCGTTCGCTCAGGTGGGGTAATTTCGGTGAACTTTACCTTCACATAATAAATTGTATGTTTTCAACTTGCACAAGTAGGCTTAATAATAAAAGAGACGAATCCACATAGCTAAGGAATAGTCCCGACAGGATCGAATCGAGTTTAGAACATGGAAAACGTTCCACGGTCGGCTTAGAGTTGGTGCACGGCGTGCCTTAAAATGACACTCGGTCCTTCGTCCCGTGGCTTGGGAGAAGGAAAGTAGGTCTTCGACACAAAACTATGAACTTGCCTAAGTCATTGGCGTCGCCCGCATAAATGCTCGATAAAGCATGCACGCTTCCACTGCGCAAGGCTTGGCAGCCTTTGCTCGTCCCTCGGGTTAAGTTGTAGGCTTGAGTAATTAGTTAGGAAAAGTTATGCCGGTCAACCTAAGTCATTCCAAGTGATGTCCCGCTAATTCTGCGGTTGTCAAGTTAAATAGTCCCACGATCCCAAGGCCCGTCATATGAGGTATGACTTGGGCGATAGCGTTGCGTAGAACACGTGTCGGTTTAAGGCACGAGCCACGTTGGTTCAGTGGAAAGTTAGCTACGGTCTGTCGATACTTAAGGAAACTCGTTATGTTCAAGTTAAGTTGGAAGGCTATGCAGTAGCCGTTCCCTGAGTTCAAAGAATGTTAGGTCTAAGCGATGGTTAGTCGCCGAGAGAAAATATGTCGGGACTGTAGTTCAGTCGCCGAGGCAACCCTTGTTTGGGCTCTGCAAAGGAAGTTGAAAAGTGGAAGAAGTAAAGCAAAGGAACTAAAATGGATGATGAGACCATGCAGTTACGTTAAGTCTAGAAGTTAGCATAGATGCGCGGTCATGGACAACTTGTCGACAAGGGCGATGGTTTCTTCGAGCGGCAACCGGAGCCACGGGACCGACTCGGCCTAGGGAAGAAACAGGTTATAGCCGAGCTGGGTATGAAGCAACCGGTAGCTCGGGGACTTGCATCGAGGATCGCCACCTGCGGTGCAAGGGTCCGAATGCCAGGCTATGTCCAGGATGGCTAGTTAATGCCATTAGGCCATTCATATAGATGTGTCGGCACAGGCGACAATCCGCGTGTGTGCTTTTGGATTGAGTTGAATGTGTATGCAGTTAGAAGACACAATATTTGGGCCTAAGATTTGGCTACAACGAAGGCGACGTGCTTCGGCACGAGATGTGGCGTCGAACGTTAAGTCGTTGGCATAGAGTTGCATGAGTTAAACTTGAGCTGTTGCGAGTTAAGTCGAGAAGGGCCGTAGGGCAAGTGGTAAAGTTACGTTGAGTTTCAGGGCACGAACTCAAAATATGAGGCACGACCGTGCTGTCATAACACAAGTATGGATAAATGTTAGTAAGTGGCGAGGCACTGAGTCGACTTGAGTTTAAGTCAAGAAATGCCGCAAGGCAAAGTTGGTCTAGTGACACTAAGTTCACAAGTATTGATTGGGTCAGTGGATGATCAAAGTAGCAAGGGCCGCGAGGCGGCAATGTGGTTTAGTCTCACTGAAGTACGAGGCACGGCACAAGTGGATTTGTAGCACGGTCACGTAGAAATGGAGTCTCACCGAGTAGTTGCGTCTCTGATTTTAATCCGTAAGGCAAACACGACTTGATAGGTTAACGTTATTGGCACGAGAAGGGTTTAAGTCAAAGTATGAGTTAACGTCGTTGTACAAGCACGAGATGGTCCTCAGACACAAGTATGCCAAGGCTTCCGTCATAAAACTGATCCTAAGACAAGACTAGAAAGACAATTGATAAGAATGGACTATGTTGCACAAAGTAAATCAAACGTGTTGGTTTTGTATGGGTGGGCAAAGAGCTCACTCCACCAGTACAATTGAGTACTGACACCCATATAGTTTACATGTGCAAGCACAGGTAGAAGCTCGTGGCGCAGAGCTCGCTTGGATGCGTCGAGGCACGGAGTCCCTTGGCGATTTAAAGCATGCGACCGCATGGAGTCAAGACTTATACGGGACATAATGTATGGATGTCGCCTTCCGAAGCTTCCGCTGGCTCAAGCATTGTATCGAGAGATAAGAGAGAGCAGAGTGACTTGTAAAATAAAAGAAAAGTGAGCATGAGAGACTTGTAATCATGGCTTGCGCCTATTGTAATATGATTGTTCAATATTAATAAAGAGTTCTTTTGAATAACTTGTGTTTTAATTTTAAATTCTGCTGCATATTCAATGTTTCTGCTTGGGACTTCTGTGCGATGACCCCGTCGCCGTTGATGTAATCGGCCGTTATGAAACTACCTTGTATGAGCACAATTTAGGCTCGTGCGGCATCACGCCTTAGCGAGGAAGATCGCTCCTACGGAAGTGGGGCTTGACAGCAGTACCAGTCGTAGGTGACTCCCTTCAAAGCCCCGACAAACAGGCTCGTGAGTAAGACGTCTTCTTTTGGGAGATGTCCCGTCTGAGACTGAAACTAGGTCAGGTACCGACAAGGAGAATCCTTCCCGTCGTATGGTGTCAGTGTTTGCTGTTTATACTTGGGAGGATAAACCACTTTGTTCCATTTGAGGGGGTAAAGTTATGGGAGTCCCATCTTCTGGCGATCCTCCTATCTACTTCGGGACTCAAAATACTCGCGCAGGTCTTTGACCATTTCGACCAAGTCTTCTGTTGAGCTGGGAGTAGGTGAAGGTGGTACGGCCTGAAGCTGTATATTAGAACGAGCTGACGCTCGCGATACAGTGTGGTGCCCCGCCCCTGAAGATACCCGTTGAGGGGGTATACTTGATTCTCTGTTGGCTCCTGGATTGGGGTTGGTGGAGACAGGTGCCCTTGCCAGAGTGGTTCGAATGTCGAACATCGCTTGGTTCAGGATCTGTATGGATGCAAAGAGGGTTTTGAGACTCCCCTCAAGAGTGTCAATGCGTTGCATGGTGTCTAGTGCTGGAGCGTCTGATTCTTCTTCATCACCACCTCCTGCCATGTAAGCTTTCCTGACATGGGTGGAAGTGGATGGATCGGTCGAGGCTTTGTTTTCGACCTCGCTTTCCTATAGAGGGGCGTCTTCTTCTGAGTCCTCGTGTTGGCTACCCCCAGCTACGTCAGGGTCGGTTTGTCGAAGCGCTTCTTCATCTTCGAGGGGAGGGTTGTCAGAGGCTTGACTACCCCCGACTGTTGCTTCTGCTTGGGCCTTGCTCCTTGCTCGGGTGCATTCTTATACCCCTGGGGACGGGACCACTATTTTGTTCTTCCTCAGCTGAGTCTTGGATGTAGAGGCTGAGGAGTTGGTGGTTGTCTTTCTCACGGATGAGTGGAAATTGGAGACAACATGACAGGAAGAGATCTTGGGCTCCACTTCGTCTTCAATTAGCACTTTTTTTCCAAGGCGACGTCGGATAGGTGCCGTAGATTGTAGTCACTGTAACACGGACTGCCTCTGTGGTGGAGCTGCTGTTTTGCAACAACAACAGTTGATGGTGACCATAGCACAGGTGTGTCCTGCGAGGGGCACATTGTGCTTATTGGTCAGCTCTCCTAATCTGCGTTTGTGACTGATTACATTCTGTAAATCATGATAGAAGAGTTTCACTTTAACACCCCCATCAGGCGCATGGCAAAGCCAAGCACCGAGGTGGTTATGTGAATGTCGTACCCCATGATCTAGTTCACGCGTATGAGATATGCCCAGATCATTGGTTGAGAGACAATATTTATGGCAACTTGAGTCCACTTCATGTGCATCACCCAAGTGGGCGCATGGACTCAACATCGCAGTTGCCCAGCCAGACTTAGTTCGAAACGCAGTAGATACGCCCAAGCAGGACAGGACTTTGAGAGTCGACCCATTTCTAGCACAGATGCACTTGAGTCGACTCTGTACAACTTACCATCAGCAGCGCGCATGATTTTGAACGTATGCTTCTGGTTTGCTGTTGGCATAGCACATTCGTAGCGTATGGCCTGTGCTGCCATGGATTTCTTCGTACTACCCCACGAAGACGCATAGTACTCAAAATCCAATTGTGCCTCGCCATGACAGCGAGTGAGTCTATTGAAGACAGACGTTCTCTTCTGCGCACCAGAGCTCATGCGCTGGAGATTGGTTGTACCTCTGCTCCATTGGCACATCTTCTTCGACTGCAAAGAAGATGGTTGGGGACTGCAGTCAACTCTGCGTTTCCCAGATAGATGTACGGCACCAAGTGTAATGCCCATATCTCGTATTACGTATTGGGAATACGTGTACGTATTTTGGGCTCGTATTTTTGGTTTGTCATAATTAGTTAGCCTTGGATTTTTTTTTATTTTGCATGTTGCATTAGCATGGTTCATCATGGCATTGCATTGGCTTGGTTTGGTTCGGTTTAGTGGGTTTGGCTTGATTTGGTTTTATGTGGAGAACCACTCCTACCTACCACCACTCCCACCATAAATATCTATCCCACTCTCTCTCTTCCATTATTACTCATTACTCATTTCTTCTTCTCCATCTTTACTCTTCACCTACCAGGAGAGAGTGGAGAGCTTAGACAAGTGCATCTTGTTTCATGGAGGAACCCTATTTTTATTGTTCTATTGTCTTCCTCATGTGTTTCTAAACCACTTTAGTACTTGTCATTTTTCATTTCCATGGTTAAAATTTTATAGATCTAGCTTTGTGGTATTTTTGGTTTCCAGGACTTTTGATCCATCACACTTGCATATTTTTGCTAGTTGATGGTTCCATGTTGTAGAGAATTTCGTTCTACCCTATTTTGACCTATGGAAGTCCACATTTGGACTCCTGTGGGAAATTGGGTGGTGTGGAGAAGTCATGGTATTTTCCATGAACTTCTTCTCAGTTGGCAACAAATTGTTGCTTGCTTGCATTTTGGCCACAGGAATCTTGCTTAGCCGCATGGGCGTGGCAGCATTAATTGCTTCCTGACGTGATAGCATTTATAACCCAGCCGCATGAGGATCGCAGTTAATGTATTGTTGAACACCAGCCGCATGTAAAGCATTAAAATACAATGCTTTAACAAATCCAAGCCGCATATACAAATCCAAGCCGCAGCATTCTAAAGCATTAAATGTAATGCTTTGCCCAGCCGCATACATCCTTAAAAGCATTAAATAAATGCTTGCGTCAGGATTCATTGAATGTACTTTTGTAAACTCATTAAATAATGCCTTGCTTTAGGATGCATTGAGTGCATGTTTGATAATACATTAAATAAGGCATTCTCATGCCTTGAGATTGATTGAGCCGCAGAGGCTTTGGTTGGACTTAATGCCTTTTTGGCATTTAAGTCCTTACTTTATATAAGCATTCCATTTAAGTCTTAGTGCATTAAATACTTGCATGGATTTAGTACTTTATGCAATTAAGACCTAGTATTAATATATATTGTATGTTTTATGCATTTAAGCCCTTTTATATTTACTACTTAATGTTTTCATGCATTCTCCTAATGAAGCTAAGCTAGCCGCATGGGTCTGGGGGTTATTTCCTAAAGGGATTTTTTTTTGGTTTTGTCTTATATGCTATAATTGTTTGGTTAAAGCATTTCTTTTGCTTTAATGATTGGTTAAAACATTTATCTTGATGCTTTAATGCTTGGATTAAGCATTCTGGCGATGCCAGCCGCATGGCCATTATTTTTTTATTATTTGTTTGTACTTTCATGCAAGCCAATGTGAGGGTGAGTCGCATGGATAATTATAGCATTAATAATTGCTTGATGCAGAGCCGCATAGGCTCCCCTCTCCCACTATCTAATATTTTGGCCACGTGAATCATTAATTAGGTAGCTCACGTGAACCTTTTCTTATTGCATTAATTGTGGGTGGTCCCACATAGCTTCCTTTAGTTGACTTGCTTGCTGAAGTGGGAGTTTGCATTTAATGAGGGTCCCACTGTCTTTTGTCTTATTTGATTTTATGGCCCATTTTATTGTTTCCTGGCCGCATGGATGGTCTTCTACTTTCTTGGCCGCATGGGGTCCCTACCACTCTTGGTCGCATGCACAATTGTATGCCAGCCGTATATGGCTTGCTGGCCTTAAATGTTTGACTGATTTTAATTAAATAATTTCGGAGCCGCATGGGTGGCCTCCCACTCTCTTTGACCGTATGTTTGTTCTCCCACTTTTGGACCGCATGGGTCCCACTTTGATTGTTTAAATGTCTTATTTACGTGATTTGTGGTCCGAATTTCTTCCCACTCCCAACATAAAAGTTGTAGAGTTTCTCTTGGGCTTCAAGAATATATATATTATATATTTATTATTATTTAATTGTGCCTGTTTCTTCCCTCCTAGATAAATTAGAATGACTTGGCAGTGACCCGTAGTGGTGCACACTTGACAATGGACTTGACATAATAACTTGGCAGTGAACTTGACATGATAAACCTGGCATGATATATCTCGAAATGCTGTTGCGACGGCTAACACGACTTGACAAGATTGAACAACCTGAACACCGTGGATGATTGTGCTTGTACAAATGAACCCGTCTTGTCTTGCATCATGTCTAGGACGGGGATCCCTGAGTACCACGGTCAAGGGATACCCACTGAAATCAACTAAGGCTAACAACTAGAATAAGTCCATTAGTCATGAAGAGATTTCTCCAGCTACAGGCAATCCCGTTATCTGGGCACCCCACTTGGGATCTGTAGCCTGCCGTCGAGTAGGGCACATTTGTCATGTGTTGCACCCTCTAAGTCACCTAAGGGTACATGCGTTTCCTGGACGATGTACCCACTTGAATTCAACTCTAATTGCATCCGGATAGCCTGGATGATCTGCAGGGCTTGTGGCTGTGGAATAATCTCATTGTATCTTGTTAGTAACTAGGCTTGTGGTAACCCTAGTTAGTTAAAGTATTAAGCCGTACTTATTGCTTGGCCGTAAAATATTGGATGAAGTTTACCAGTCTATTCTTGTCTTGATCATGTACAAGATTATTACATGACCTATTTTCTTATCTTGCCGATAAATGGTGGGAGAAATCCAAGTTATGTTCAGACGAAGGGTTACAACCCCGGTCCTTGTTTGGTTTACGGGTTGTAACCTGATTATCTGAATAGTCCCATGGTTATCTCATCGTATATCACCTGTCCTGCTTTTCTTTAATTACTGTCTTTTATTTATTTTACTTTTGTGCTAATTGTTGGTTTTAGTTCCTAAGTGAAGCCTCCTTTGTGGCACTTGCTCTTTCTGGGGTCTGACCCAGCTGGTTTTGTATGGCCAGATACCAGAGCAGCTCCAGAGGATCTACCAGTTTTCCAGCCCGATGGTGAACAACCAGGGCAACGAGTGGGTTTATTTTGGCTCTCCCACTCTCTTATAAATTTATTCTTTTGAGGCGTTTAGCCGCCGAGCAAGTGTTAGCTCGTGTACATTTTTACTTACTGTCTGCCTACGGGCTGTCTGATTGGCAACCTAGGGTTGATCATGTATAACTAAACTCTTGCTAGTCCTCACATTTTGTAATGACTAGCTTCATGATCCGCTGAATATGTAATGTTTGGGACGCCTTACTATTGTATATTTGGTGATCTTACATCTTGTAACTCTATTTACTTGCTTATGATTGAGACACTAGGCTTGTTATTGACCTTAAGAGACTGATGGCTTGTAGATAAACCCTCATATATCTAGACAGCCGTGACCGTATAGTGGAGTGGATCCCATTTCACTATACATAGCTGGCTATGTCTGCCCCCGCTCTCCAGTATTCTGGTTCTGGGGCGTGACATGGTTTAAGTGGTGGCCCATGCAGGTCTTGTAAATCAAGATATGTGAGGGTTTATCGGATAGATGTCTCAATCGGTATTCGCCTTTGCTCTCTGCTTGTATCCCCTTGATCTCTGAAATTCTTGTCCTGATCACATGCTTGTAATTATTGATCTGTCCTGGTCCTTTCTTATTGTTTCCATGTCGTCTTCTTCAGCGGTATTGAACCTGGACCTGCCGATCAGCAAGGCGGATCACCTCCCGTGGACCAGCAGCAAACAGAAGATCAGGTCCAGCATTCAGGAGCAGCCTCCCGAGTCGTACCTACTGAAGGAGAACCGCCAGTTCAGCCAGTCCAACCTACAGAGCCTGATGATGGCACTTTGGTGGATCTCATCAGATCATTGTTAGCTTCCCAAGATCGCCGAGGAGATGCCTTGCAACAGGCAGTGGCAGATGCTCTGAACAGAGACGGTTATCCAAGGAACAGTGCAGCGAACAGTTTCAAGCGCCTGAACCCTCCATTCTTCGATGGCAGTGAAGATGCTATTGCTGCTGATGCATGGCTCCAGGATACTGAAGTCATTCTATAGGCAGCCAGAACCCCGGAGGACGAGAAGGTGGCCGTGGTGCGTCTACAGTTATTGGATCTTGCCCACAGCTGGTGGGCAGCACAGGCCGTAGGATTAGTGGCCCCTATTCCATGGGAACTATTCAGAGAGAGATTCCAGACCAAGTACTTCGATGCGGTGGCTCGGTACGATCTACAGACCAAGTTCACCAATCTGAAGCAAGGAGGAAGAATGGTCGACGGATATGCGGCCGAGTTTTCCAGGCTTAGTCGGTTTGCTCCCACTTTGGTGGCGACCGAGTTTGACAGAGCCCAGCGGTTCCAGCAAGGGCTCCACCTCGAGATTTTGCTGGCAGTGGAATAGTTTGAGCATCAGACTTTTGATGCAGTATTGAGGGCAGCTAGGAGGCACGAGTATACCTCCCACAGGATCGTGGACATGACCGGAGGTCGGAAGCGATCTCACGGCCAGATGACCCAGTCGACAGCACCAGCCCCGGCAGCTAGGGCTTTGACAATTGGAACTCCGAGGCAGTCGGCCTCAGTGACGTCGATCACGTCCCCTCAGCAGCAGAAGCCAAAGTAGTCTTCCGCAATGGGCTGCACTCATTGTGGGAAGCCAGGACACGTTGTTTCGGAGTGTCGCAGAGCTCAGGGATTGTGTTTAGCTTGTGGAGCACCGGACCACAAGATAGGGTCCTGTCCGAATAGGGCCAGTTCGTCATCGGCCCAGACTAGTCCCTCGGTAAGGGGACCAGCCCCAGTCCAGCAGCAGCAGCAGTATCCATTGCCGAGGCCATTCCCGCCTCAGGCCCAAGTGTTTCAGCAGCAGTATCAGCCTCCAAGGCCATTGCCGCCTCAGGACCTAGCCTTCCAGCTACAAAGACCCCAGCAGTATGCCCAGGTCCAAGCTCAGATCCAGAACCGACAGAGAGGTTCCTAGCAGAATATCTTTCCTCTTTCTCGTGCCTTCGATTTCCTTGCTTACATACATGATTGCATGATTGATTGCTTAGTATAGCTTGCCTGAAATTAGTATAGCTTGTCTTTGCCACTCTAGCCCCTTGATTAAATTCCGAGGACGGAATTCTTTTAAGGTGGGTAGAGTTGTAATGCCCATATCTCGTATTACGTATTGGGAATATGTGTACGTATTTCGGGCTCATATTTTTGGTTTGTCATAATTAGTTAGCCTTGGATTTTTTTTTATTTTGCATGTTGCATTAGCATGGTTCATCATGGCATTGCATTGGCTTGGTTTGGTTCGGTTTAGTGGGTTTGGCTTGGTTTGGTTTTATGTGGAGAACCACTCCTACCTACCACCACTCCCACCATAAATATCTATCCCACTCTCTCTCTTCCATTATTACTCATTACTCATTTCTTCTTCTCCATCTTTACTCTTCACCTACCAGGAGAGAGTGGAGAGCTTAGGCAAGTGCATCTTGCTTCATGGAGGAACCCCATTTTTATTGTTCCATTGTCTTCCTTATGTGTTTCTAAACCACTTTAGTACTTGTCATTTTTTATTTCCATGGTTAAAATTTTGTAGATCTAGCTTTGTGGTATTTTTGGTTTCCAGGACTTTTGATCCATCACACTTGCATATTTTTGCTAGTTGATGGTTCCATGTTGTAGAGAATTTCGTTCTACCCTATTTTGACCTATGAAAGTCCAAATTTTGACTCCTGTGGGAAATTGGGTGGTGTGGAGAAGCCATGGTTTTTCCACGAACTTTTTCTCAGTTGGCAACAAATTGTTGTTTGCTTGCATTTTGGCCACAGAAATCTTGCTTAGCCGCATGGGCGTGGCAGCGTTAATTGCTTCCTGACGTGATAGCATTTATAACCCAGCCGCATGAGGATCGCAGTTAATGTATTGTTGAACACCAGCCGCATGTAAAGCATTAAAATACAATGCTTTAACAAATCCAAGCCGCATATACAAATCCAAGCCGCAGCTTTCTAAAGCATTAAATGTAATGCTTTGCCCAGCCGCATACATCCTTAAAAGCATTAAATAAATGCTTGCGTCAGGATTCATTGAATGCACTTTTGTAAACTCATTAAATAATGCCTTGCTTTAGGATGCATTGAGTGCACGTTTGATAATACATTAAATAAGGCATTCTCATGCCTTGAGATTGATTGAGCCGCAGAGGCTTTGGTTGGACTTAATGCCTTTTTGGCATTTAAGTCCTTACTTTATATAAGCATTCCATTTAAGTCTTAGTGCATTAAATACTTGCATGGATTTAGTACTTTATGCAATTAAGACCTAGTATTAATATATATTGTATGTTTTATGTATTTAAGCCCTTTTATATTTACTACTTAATGTTTTCATGCATTCTCCTAATGAAGCTAAGCTAGCCGCATGGGTCTGGGGGTTATTTCCTAAAGGGATTTTTTTTTGGTTTTGTCTTATATGCTATAATTGTTTGGTTAAAGCATTTCTTTTGCTTTAATGATTGGTTAAAACATTTGTCTTGATGCTTTAATGCTTGGATTAAGCATTCTGGAGATGCCAGCCGCATGGCCATTATTTCTTTATTATTTGTTTGTACTTTCATGCAAGCCAATGTGAGGGTGAGCCGCATGGATAATTATAGCATTAATATTTGCTTGATGCAGAGCCCCATAGGCTCCCCTCTCCCACTATCTAATATTTTGGCCACGTGAATCATTAATTAGGTAGCTCATGTGAACCTTTTCTTATTGCATTAATTGTGGGGGGTCCCACATAGCTTCCTTTAGTTGACTTGCTTGCTGAAGTGGGAGTTTGCATTTAATGAGGGTCCCACTGTCTTTTGTCTTATTTGATTTTATGGCCCATTTTATTGTTTCCTGGCCGCATGGATGATCTTCTACTTTCTTGGCCGTATGGGGTTCCTACCACTCTTGGCCGCATGCACAAATGTATGCCAGCCGCATATGGCTTGCTGGCCTTAAATGTTTGACTGATTTCAATTAAATAATTTCGGAGTCGCATGGGTGGCCTTCCACTCTCTTTGACCGCATGTTTGTTCTCCCACTTTTGGACCGCATGGGTCCCACTTTGATTGTTTAAATGTCTTATTTACGTGATTTGTGGTCCGAATTTCTTCCCACTCCCAACATGAAAGTTGTAGAGTTTCTCTTGGGCTTCAAGAATATATATATTATATATTTATTATTATTTAATTGTGCCTGTTTCTTTTCTTCTTGATAAATTAGAATGACTTGGCCGTGACCCGTAGTGGTGCACACTTGACAATGGACTTGACATGATAACTTGGCAGTGAACTTGACATGATAAACCTGGCATAATATATCTCGAAATGCTGTTGCGACGGCTAACACGACTTGACAAGATTGAACAACCTGAACACCGTGGATGATTGTGCTTGTACAAATGAACCCGTCTTGTCTTGCATCATGTCTAGGACGGGGATCCCTGAGTACCACGGTCAAGGGATACCCACTGAAATCAACTAAGGCTAGCAACTAGAATAAATCCAGTAGTCATGAAAAGATTTCCCCAGCTACAGGCAATCCCGTTATCTGGGCGCCCCACTTGGGATCTATAGCCTGCCATCGAGTAGGGCACATTTCCAGCACACTGTCATGTGTTGCACCTTCTAAGTCACCTAAGGGTACATGCGTTTCCTGGACGATGTACCCACTTGAATTCAACTCTAATTGCGTCCGGATAGCCTGGATGGTCTGCAGGGCTTGTGGCTGTAGAATAATCTCGTTGTATCTTGTTAGTAACTAGGCTTGTGGTAACCCTAGTTAGTTAAAGTATCAAGCCGTACTTATTGCTTGGCTGTGAAATATTGGATGAAGTTTACCAGTCTATTCTTGTCTTGATCCTGTACAAGATTATTACATGACCTATTTTCTTATCTTGCCGATAAATGGTGGGAGAAATCCAAGTTATGTTCAGACGAAGGGTTACAATCCCGGTCCTTGTTTGGTTTACGGGTTGTAACCTGGTTATCTGAATAGTCCCATGGTTATCTCATCGTATATCACCTGTCCTGCTTTTCTTTAATTACTGTCTTTTATAGATTTTACTCTTGTGCTAATTGCTGGTTTTAGTTCCTAAATGAAGCCTCCTTTGTGGCACTTGCTCTTTCTGGGGTCTGACCCAGCTGGTTTTGTATGGCCAGATACCAGAGCAGCTCCAGAGGATCTACCGGTTTTCCAGCCCGATGGTGAACACCAGGCGTAACCAGGGCAACGAGTGGGTTTATTTTGGCTCTCCCACTCTCTTGTAAATTTATTCTTTTGAGGCGTTTAACCGCCGAGCAAGTGTTAGCTCGTGTACATTTTTACTTACTGTCTGCCTACGGGCTGTAACATGATTGGCAACCTAGGGTTGATCATGTATGACTAAACTCTTGCTAGTCCTCATATTTTGTAACGACTAGCTTCATGATTCGCTGAATATGTAATATTTGGGACACCTTACTATTGTATATTTGGTGATCTTACATCTTGTAACTCTATTTACTTGCTTGTGATTGAGACACTAGGCTTGTTATTGACCTTAAGAGACTGATGGCTTGTAGATAAACCCTCATATATCTAGACAGCCGTGACCGTATAGTGGAGTGGATCCCATTTCACTATACGTAGCTGGCTATGTCTGCCCCCGCTCTCCAGTATTCTGGTTCTGGGGCGTGACACCAAGGGGCATATCCTTGTTGCTGAGAGCGTTAGCAGGAAGGGCCAGCTGAGTGGCGCGTCCCTTTTAGTGATGGTGCCAGGCGCATCGGCCTTGTGCAACCAGACTTGGCGAGTCTTCTTCGGCTTTGGCAGCCGCTTCGAAGGACTCGCGCTGCCTTCAGAGATGAACTCCTTATATGCCTGTTAATTAAGGCACACCACAAGTATTTTATGGGAGGAGCCGAGTTTCATGTCGTCAGATTGCGACAAAACTTTCTCGTCGAACGAAAAGAGGTCCCCAGCAGAGTTGCCAGCTTGTTTGCCATTAAAACTCTTTGGGATTGATGTTTTTAATTACGAACAGAACATAGTAGAATATAGGACTTGGATGTAGTCCTAGGTGTACACTTTTGTTTTTATCTGGGCACCGTATCGATGGAGCGAGTGGTAATACGTTAAATCAGTTGATGATCTGACGACGATCTCGAACTCTCTGAAGGTCTGGGTTGCTCTGGATGCCGGAGCATTGCGAAGAGAAGTGGACGTTAAGTGTCTCCTCTAGCCTCCGTGTGTGGATATAACAGTCTGTCTATATATATCTCTTTCTATCCATGTGTGTGGTGAAGGAGTGTTCCTTCTATTTATAGATAGCAGGCTGGCTGCTCATGCGTGCATATGTCGGATGCGCCTGGACGTAGGGACGCCATGTGGCTGATGCTGGCGGGGGCACATGGACGATGCACCCTGAGCTGTAGTAGAATCTGCTTGAACTGCTTCGTTGGGCTACGGAGGAGCTGACACGTGGCAGTTGTTGAGATTTGGTTGTTGCTGAAATTTTGGGTGGTTAACACCCATTCTTTGAATAGAACTGAGTCAAAGGACGCGTGGCGTATGCCTGTGGCTCACAGATCTCGGTTTTGGAAGAGAGTGATCTGTCGGGGTGCGCCTAGGATTAGGCGCATGGAGGCGACTTTGTCTTATATTTTTTAGGCATCATAGAAAATTCAGGGCGCATGGGTTTTGAGGCGCATGCAGAGCTTCGCATCAGGGTGCGCCTAGGATCAGGCACAGGGGAGGCAACTTAGTCTCATGACTTTTAGGAGTCATGAGCAAGTCCAGGCGCATGGCTTTTGAGGCGCATGCAGTGCTTAGTCTTCTGTTGATTGAGATCAAAAGTGAGATGAGGGGGCGTATGACTACTGGGCACACGCAGTCTTCTGGGCGTATGGCCACGAGGCGCATATAAATGATCGATCGGCCATGCAGCAGTTGTTGCCGACCCAAGGTGTAATGATGGTGCTGACATCAGCGGCTCTTTATTTTCTGCGAAGGAATGCTGATTGGACGGCTCTTGAAATGTATTTTCATCTTTGTCATTCAGCATTAAATGCTTGATGGTGATCAGTTTGAAGAGGGTGCATTGATGAGTGCCCCTTTGGGCGCATGGGTCTCTGGCCCATTTTGGCGCATACCTGAGGAGCGCATGATGTTGATGGTGCATCAACCCAGTGTCATATCCTTTTTGTCCCCTCTGTTGATTTCTCCGAGGCGTTAATGGCTGTTTTGACTTGGTTGAATTCGAAGGGGCAGATTCATCACCATAAATGCAAGTTTATTGTACTGACTTCGGGAAAGTTGCCACTTGGCGCATGGGTTTGATTTGCCCTGGCCTATAAGTAGCAGCGTGAAGAGAAGTTTTGTTTCTCGTTTCACTTTTCTTTCCTTTATGGAGACAAACTTGATCGGTCCCCTACCTTGGCTAGTTGACGAAGATGAAGGTGTGCCGAGTTTGGTTTTTTCACCATCGGCCCTGTGAAAGTGCATGTTGCATCCAAATATCATGATCATCGTGTTCCGACACAGGCTGAAGGTGTCTATTGCATCCAAAGATCGGGGCGGTCGTGCCCCAATTTTTGTTATGCTAGAAGAGCCACAGGTTGTCGAGTGTGCATGTTGCTTCTGAAGACCGGAGCATCGTGTCACGATCTTTGTCGGGCTAGGAGAGCTCCTCCTCCTGCTAGACAAGGGCTGATTGGCTCTGATGCGCCTATACAATAATGACGAGACGATGTGCCTGGTATGGGGAGCATGGCAGTTGCTGCGCCTGGCTGTAGCTTTAGGTTATTTCTTTTTGTAGAAGTTCTCCTTTGTAAAGCCTTTCTTTAGACATGTAATAGACTTTCATATGAAATAAAAGCCTTCTTTTGATGTATATACTTTTGTTGTCCTTTGTTGTGCTAAGTATTTTGTTTAAACTCCCTGGCGCATGTTTGAGTCTAGCCGTATAGTGTTAAGCGCATAGGAATTCTGGCTTATAGATGTGCCTGGAATTCTATGCTTCTACATGGATGTCGGAGCATTTTGAGGAGAAGAAGACGTTAAGTGTCTCTCTTCTCATTTATATCTGTAGATATGATCTTCGATTTTTGTAACACTCCTGAATTTTTTGAATTATTTATTTATTTATTTATTTAATTGATTTAAAATAGGATTTTATGGAATATGAGTATTTTTTTAAATTAAATTATTATTAAATATGACCTTAGCCATTGTTGAGTTTTGAAGCACAAGACGTCTAGGAATTGTGGCACAGAAGATGTAGCAGTGAGCCTTGACTAGTATATTAGCCATGCTAGGGAAGGTCTAGCCATAGTGATTCCCGAACTAGAAAAACCAGGCCAAGTTATAAAAAGACTCATTTAAATCATTTAATTAGTTATTATTTAATATATTAATTTTTTTGATGACCCGGGTGTACCCAATCAGCCCGAACCAGACCCAAACCAATTCCAAGCCCATGTAAGCATGTAGTGGACCAAAGACGACCATGTAGGCATATTTTATGTGTGTACAAATGTTTCATATTCATTTTTAGGAATTGACGAATAATTTCTAAATATTTAAATATAGGTATTATTAATATTAAATAGCGTTTTAGAATATTAGACGATTTTCCGGAGCCAAATGAGGAGTGCGTAGGTTATGTTCACCCAACACTACCATTGGTTTATTTTCAGTATTATTAAGTTTATTATTACTATTATTATTGTAGGTACGTAAAAAGTGATTCATGGATTAAGTCAAAGAAGTTGAGAACTTTATGCAATTCAAACTAAGTCAAACTCAAACTCTACGCGAGCTATTCTTTACGCGAGCTATTCTCTACGCAAGCTACTCTACGCGAGCTACTCTCTACGCAAGCTATTCTCTACGCGAGAAGCTTTTACGCGAGATTAATCCTCCAACTTTACGTCGGGGACAGGCTGTCAGACTGCATTTATTGTGCGTGATTTTTGATCTGACAGCATGATTTTCTGACAAGAACAGTGCACAAAAGCCGATAGGATTTGATTTACACTAAACCCAACACTTGTCGTTTAGTGTAAAGATGGACTACTTTACGCTCAATAAAATGCTTCTTTTACGCACGATAGCTATTTTGAGCCTTTATGCTCAAGGCTATTGTGTGCGTAAAGTTTATTTGAGCTAATTTTACGTTCAAGGCTATTTTTAGTCACTTTACGCTGAAAGTTTATTTTGGACTATTTTTATGCCCAATCTGCTACTTTACGCAGGGAGTATGTTTTGGGTCATTTTTACACCCGAGCTTTCCTGACTACATGAGAACGTGGTTTTCTTACGTGACTTTTATGCCACACTTATCGAGGAACGTGTGTACGTGCTCTCCTCATTTTATTAAAGTAGTAGGACACGTATCACCATGCGTAGAGATTAAAACTCTACATGGGACACGTGTCAACGTGCGTAGAGGATAATTTACATCGTGGGTGACAGTTACTCGCGTAGAGATCCGATTTTGTTGCTTTTTACGCACAAAGGGTCAAGTCTATAAATAGACTTATTTTAACACATACATCATCAAGAGATCAATAGAGATACATGAGAGAAGATTCTGAGAAAACTCATATTTTCAGAGTGATATTCCCAGAAGCATTTCTTCAACTTTTTCTCAAAGAACATGGTGAAGCAAAGCAAGAAAGCATTCGACTATGCCATCAGTGCCGTTGCTCGATACCTTTCCGGTGACTTAGTTCTTCCGATTATTCATCTTCTTCAAACAGTTCTCTTCATCATCATCATATGGTCCAAGGAACAAAGTGATCGCTCTCAGATCAGACTTCCATAGCAATACTTTCCAGAACAATTTGTACTCTTTTGTACTTTTTTAGTTTTCTTTCAAAAGCCAATTTTTAGGCATTTTGTTAAGTGAAACAAAATGACGACTCTGCTGGGGACGACCTTCTCCTCTGACGAGAAGGCAATTGCTCAATATGATGATGTGTCGATCGGATCGACAAAGAAGACTCTACTTGTACACTTCGACCAGACTGCCTACGAAGAAATGCTCCGGACTGGGGGTAGTACTCGCTGCTCCAACGTTCAGAAATTGTGAAAGGCGCAAAAAGTTTGGATTCCTAAGTCCAAACCATCCTCGGATCTCCCTGTTGTCTCTGAAGGCAAAGGAATCATTCCTACTCCTGTTGTGGAGACTCCCGTCGGTGACGAGGCAGTCTCTATTTCAGTGATACGCCCTGGGCGTAAAAACCAGTCTCCCGTCTGTGATGTGGCAGACTATCAACTTTTACGCTCTGCGCTTAAAAATCAAGTCTTACGTTCTGTGCGTAAAAATCAAACTTTATGCTCCATGCGTAAAAACCAGTCTTCCGTCTGTGACGTGGTAGACACCCAAACTTTACGATCCATACGTAAAAACCAGTCTCCCGTCTGTGATGTGGTAGACACCCAAACTTTACGCTCCACGCGTAAAAATCAGTCGCCCGTCTATGACGTGGTAGACACACAAGCTTTACACTCTATGTGTAAAGGAAAATCTCCCGTCTGTGACGTGGCAAATACTCATGTTTTACGCTCTATGTGTAAAGATAAATCTCCTATCGGTAACAGAGTAGATAAAATTCATAATGATGCCTCTGCGTCTAAAATAAATTTACCTACATGCATACGGCGTAAAAACATGAATTCTATCGTTGGTAAAACTTCGGTTCTCCACCAACAACCTTCTTACACTGCTTTACGCAAGGTACCAAACCTTCAAATTACGCGTAATGCTGATGGAGTCCACTGTGCACAAAAATCTTAGGATTTACGCACGCAACTCCAGGCGCGTAAAAACGCTCAGTTTGGTTCTGCTAATGCAGCCAGTAATCTTCTTTATGCACAAGGGACTAGACGATTCTCTGTCCCAAATATAATAAAGAAGGCTACTTCTTCCACTCCTTCTGATTTACGCGAGTTGCTTGTACAAAAGCCTAAAGACAGAAAATCTCCTGTGACACTCCCCAAAGAAGATCACCATTGTGAGTGTCACCAGATTGTAATCAAATGTTGCCGTTCGACTTCTAAACGGTCAGTTTTTGATCGGTTAGGCTACAATGTGCCACAGCAATCAGTTGATGATCAAGAACATGAGTTATCATATGCCTCAGTTAATATGGCATCTCATACCAACAGGGGACGACGTCCAAGATGCAACTCGTCCCAAACTCCTGTTCAACAACAGTTCAATCGACTTCTTGATAGTTTTGAAGGAGTATATCAGAATACTCGATTAAGAAGTCAAAGACAGTTTCAAACTTTAGATTCAGAGGCTGGGGGTACCCATTGTTTGGAGTCTGAAACTGATAGTGTTGATTCATACTTCTATACCAATTCCTCTGTATCTTCAAGGGAGATTGAATCTTTTGCTATCGAAGACGAACCGGAGATGTCAACTGCTAATACAGAACAACGTCTCTCTGTAGTTGAGCAGTCGCTGATGGACATGCTTGCTATGATGCAAAGTATGCATCAAATAATAATGACTCAGCAAACTGCTCAGCCAACAGTGATAACTCCGGTGCAGGTAGCCGCACAAACTCAAGACAGTCAAGGGGTTGATATACCCTTGAGTAATCTTAGTCAGGAGCCTGCTATCAATCAAAATTCTGCATCTCTAGATCCTATCATTCCAGAAGATGTACCACCTCCGGTAGGGGTTACGGTACATCCAACAACTGTTTAATCAAATGTGCTTCCTCAAACCAGTGAAGCTATTCAAGCAGTGCATGAGCTAAAAGCACAGTTTGAAGTTTTAAAGCACAAGGATGAGCTCCAGAGGTTAGGGATTAAGCAACCTTATCCTCCTCATTGGAACGATGTGCCCTTTCCTCCAAAGTTTAAGCCACAATCCATGGTGTTATTTGGTGGAAAGGCATCTCCCAGTCAATATAACAATTACTTTGATATTATGACTGTACATTTGCAGAAGAATGATGCTCTTCTTACACGAGTTTTCATCGAGTGTTTGACGGGTTCAGCTTACGACTGGTATCATAGTCTACCCGACAATTGTATTTCGTCTTTTGACGAATTTAAAGCAATATTTCTCTTCCGTTTCTATGAGGGAGGAATGGATATGAATATGTCCTCTCTAATAGAAATCAAGCAAAAAAGAAGAAGATACTCGAACGTTTATAGAACGCTTCCGACAGGCTACCTTGAAAATGCCTCCAGGCATGCCAGATTCAGCACTAATCGATACGTGCAAGATGAATCTGCGACCATCCATTGTTGTCTTTACGGGTTCCCAATTTACAGATTGGGCCTCGTTTATCATAGCAGCAGTTTCAGCCGAGACCGATGGTAGGTTGGCTCGTGAACACGGGATGATCTTCGCTTCAGAAGACAAAGGGAAAAAAAACTATTCAGGTAATAATTCCGGCAGTCGTAATGGGAAAGGGAAGGAAACCTTAGTGGTTAATCTTTCAAAACCTAAAATGACGTCGAATAATCAGGAGTCTTCCAAACCAAAGAAAGAATACTCTTTTGATGATAGTGATATCCCAGGAATATTCTAATGTCTGGTAAAGAGTGGCAAACTCCAGATTCCAGAGCCGAAAAGGCCTAATGAGGTGAATCTGACCGACAATTCCAAGTATTGTATCTATCACAGATACATAAATCATCCTACCAAGACTTGCTATGTCTTGAAGAAGAAAATTCAGGAGCTGATAAATGCCAATGCTATCGCTTTAACCAACGATGAGCATACGATCACAACCAATATGATTTCTCTTCAATTTGGAGGTTTTCCTCCACAGCAAATCCCAGATGAAATTGTCCCAATTCCAAAGGCGACGATGAAGATTATGAATATCCCGCCTGCCAGAGAGCAAAATGAAGGACTTTTGCCTATTACATTAAAAATGGTGAAATCATGTGGGTACACCCTATTTAGTGCCTGAAATGGAGAGTGAAGGTAAAACATCGAAATCCAAGAAAGGTAAAAAAGTCAAAACCTGCAACATAATTTCTCATATTTTAACCCCAGACCATGATGATTTGGATCATTTATGGGGTGACATTCCTTTGGAGGATAGACTGAGGGGTTTGAATATATGCCCTCCAAGTTTGGCTCCTCCTACCAAACTCAAGCTTACTCATCGACAATGGTTAGCGATGAATAGTGTCCCCTTATACAAGGCACAACAAGTCTTCGCTGCTTATGAGAAAGCCCCTACAGGAATTTTTCCTTCTATCCCGAGTATTCCTCCTTCTCTTGTGGCTACAGAGGTTAATGCCTCCTTCTTCTCCTGTGGTTACAGAGATCTCTGCTCCTTCTTTCTCTGTTAAACCATCTATCGAAAGTCCGCTACCTACTCATTTGTATAGTCAGCAATCAGTCCATCTCATGAAAAATATGGGCTATGACTTTCAAAAGGCGGAAGGCTTAAATTATGATAAAGGAATGCGACTTCCTTTATAACTTCAAAGTCAAAAATCCACTGTTGGATTGAGTTTTGAGGTTCCTCATAAAAATCTTCGCAAGAAGAAGACTAAGGGAAAGAAGAATAAATCCTGCAATATGGTACTTCATTCTCCTGAGTCTGAAGAAGAAACTTTTGCTGATACGAGATCTGGGAAAGAGTAACACAAAGATTATGAGGGATCTTCTAAAAAAGCGGAAGACGTTGCTGAAACAGTTCCAGCTCCATCATCTCCTGTTCCTGCTAAACCATCTGTGGTTGAGAAGGGAAAACAGAAAGCAGTGCCCTTTGACGTCCCACTGAAATCTGCTACAAATCAAAGGGTGGTGATGAAACCCTGTAAGTTTGATATTCTAGCCCAGTTAGCTAATACTCTGGCTAGACTCTCTATCTTCAAGCTACTTCGTCTTTCTAAAGAAAGCCGAGAAACTCTGAGTGAAGCTTTGCTACAAGCTGATTCATGCTTAGCTCAACTCAAGAGTCCTTACAATATACCAGTGTCATGTCCACAATGTGATAGTGTGATGGAAGTAATTCCTAATATTACCTTCACACAAGAAGATATGTTGCTGAAGCATAACAAGCATGACAGACCTCTGTACTATACCGGGTATATTGAATCTATAAAAATTAACAGGATTTACATCGATCATGGGTCTTCAAATAGCATAATTCTTAAAAGTATTCTACGACCTTTGAGGATTCCTACTAGTGATTTGACTTACACTAATACCACAATAGTTGGTTTCAACTCTGAAAAGAGTAAACCACTGGGAAAGATTCGTCTGAAGATTCAAATTGGTGATCTTCGAACTATGGCAACTTTTTATGTTATCAACTCAGATGTATCTTACAACATCCTCCTTGGAAGACTGTGGATACATGAGCATAATATTGTACCTTCAACTCTCCATCAATGCTTCAAGTACGTGGATTCTCAAGGGGTTGTGAAGACCGAATTTGCAGATATCAATACTTTTAAGGGTGTTGAAGCATATTTCTCTGATTCAATACTCTACAAGCAGGAGCATGTGAAGGAGATATCGAAAATGGCCGAAGATAGATCACCTGCCGAAGATCAATCTGTCAATGAAGATCCTCCGGAAGAGCAACCTTTGAAGATTAAAGTCAAAGGCCGAATCCAACCCCAACCTGTCAATGATCAACCTTTGGTGATCAAGGTTAAAGGAAGAACTCGGGCTTCACCTGAGGAAGCTATAAAGATTCCAGTCAAGAGCCAAGTTCAACCTCTTATGATCAAGGTCAAAGGACGTACTTCTCGTACGAATGATTCAGAACTACCATTGATCATCAACTTTGGCAAGTCTACGCAGAAGACGGATTACGGTCCGTTAATGATCAATCCGAAGCGTAGTAGTCAATTTGTAAATGATGTAAATATTGATCATTCTGTACTTTCTAATATCAATGAAGATTTCCTTTTCGAGTATATGGCTGTCAAATTCATTGAAAGAATGACTTTATCTTCTGATGATCAAAGTCATCATAAAAATGACATAAATACAGAGAAAACCTTATACATTGACCATAAGGAAAATTCCTTTCCTCTTCATGTCGATATTGGACCTTATGCTCAAAGGTTCCTAACATCTTCTCCCTATCTTCTTCCTGTAGCCGCTTTATCACAAGCTTGTGTAACTTATAGACGTCATGAAGAATCTTATTTCGTGATTTTGTCTGATAAGAAAAACAAGCACCAAATTATGTTTGGTCTGGCTAGAAATATTCCTGTTATTCAGACAGATGATCTTAGAGATAAAGATAAAAGAAGAATCTGAATTGACAAATACAGTCAACAATCTCTCAAGATTATCCAGAATATGGGATATGATTTGAAGACTATGCAAGGTCTCAATCAAGGCAAGGATAGACGGTTACCATTATATGATGATCCGTTTTACCAGAAAACTCGTCATGGGTTGGGATACGATCCATCCCACATGTTGAACGAGGATATACAAGAAGAATTTTCTTCTAGTTCTTCACAATCTTCAGATTCGGAAGAAATCTAATTCATCGAATTGGATATACTCCACATGTGCAAAAAAGATATGAAAGAAGAATGTTCTTCCATTTTTTACAATCCTCATATTCTGAGGGATACTATTATGATGAATCTGAGTGTATATTCTCAGTTAACATGGTTCAAACTGATGGTGAATCAGAACTATTTGAGAATGACCCTTGGGCACAACAAATGGACACTCAATGGGAGCTTCATTTCGAACAACAACAGCCACCTACAGAGGATGAAATTATCCAGATTGATGATGGAGACAGAACTACGTCCAAGCAAATATTCATCAGTAAAAACCTCTTCGAAGATGAAAAGAAAGAGTTGATACAACTGATTAAAGAATATATCAATATCTTTGTATGGAGTTATGAGGATATACCAGGTTTAGATCCCAAAGTAGCTACTCATAAACTCAATAGTCTTCCTAATGCCAAGCCTGTGAAACAACAACAGCGACATTTTTGACCAGATATGATGGACGCAATTGAAGCAGAAGTCAAAAAGCTGATCACATGTGGCTTTGTTCGTGAAGAACAACATCCAGATTGGGTGGCCAACATTGTTCCTGTTATGAAGAAGAATGAAAAAGTCAGAGTTTGTATAAATTTTCGGGATCTTTATGCAGCTTGTCCAAAGGACGAATTTCCACTTTCGATTACTGATGTCATGATAGACAATACATGTGGTTTCGAGCGCATGTCTTTCATGGACAGATTTTCAGAATACAATCAAATTAAGATGCATCCAGGAGATAAAAAGCATAATGCTTTTCGTACACCCCTTGGAGTCTACTGCTATACGGTTATGTCGTTCGGACTGAAAAATGCCGGTGCTACGTATCAACGGGCCATGAGCAGCATCTTTCAAGAATATCTACGGAAAATAGTTGAATGTTATGTAGATGATATTGCTGTCAAGAGTCGATCAAAAGATGATCACATTCAAGACTTGAAGACGGTATTTGAGTTGATGCGCCAACATCAACTGAAGATGAATCCTACTAAGTCTTTCTTAGGGGTTTCCAGTGGCAATTTTTTGGGATTTGTCATCACTTCTCAGGGTATCCATGTTGATCCTGACAAAATTAAAGCGATTCTTGAAATGCGTCCTCCACGTAATCTAAAAGAACTTCGTGGTTTCCAAGGTCGCATTGTTTATATCAGGAGATTCACATCCAATCTTTCTGGGAGATGTCAACCTTTCTCCTGTCTATTAAAGAAAGGTGTATCGTTTTTCTGGGATGAAGCATGTCAGAAAGCTTTCAATGACATCGAACAATACCTTACAAATCCACCTGTTTTGGTACCTCCAGTGGTAGGAAGACCATTTTTTCTATATGTCCGAGCCTTGGATCATTCACTTGGTGCTCTTTTTGCACAGAAAAGTGATATGGGACATGAACAGGCAATTTATTATCTTAGCCGAATGATGGTCGGAGCTGAACACAGGTATACTTCTGTGGAAAAAGAATGTCTGGCCTTGGTTTTTGCTCTTCAAAAGACACGATATTATGTGTCAGAACAGACTATTCATGTCATTTCCAGAATAAATCCTATTCGGGTATTGATGAGAAAACCAAGTATTCTTAACTCCAGGTTAGCCACCTGGACGATGTTGCTTACTCCTTATGATATAGTCTATGTACCTCAAAAATCAGTGAAGGGTCAAGCATTAGCTGATTTCTTAGCAGCTCACCATATACCTGAAACATCTAAGCTATATGAGGACATTCCAGATAAAGTTGTGGATTGCAACATGACTTTGAAGGATGATATTTGGCAACTATATTTTGATGGAGCATCGTAGGTTGGACCCAAAGGCAATATTGTCTCCGAAGTAGGCATTATCCTAGTTTCTCCTGACAAAATGGTCATATACCGTACTTATTCTTTTAATGAGCCATGCTCCAACAATGTGACAGAATATAATGCTCTGCTAATTGGTCTCCAAGTAGCAAAATAATTGGACATCGAGTTCCTGGAAGCTTATGGAGATTCTCAACTGATTGTTAATCAGGTTAGAGAGACATATGAAGTTAGGAATCCTGACCTCATCCCTTATCATCAAGTGGTAATCGAATTGGTCCTTTCATTTAAAGGATTCTTCATCGAGTTCGTACCACGTTCTCAAAATTTGGAAGCTGATGCTCTTGCTAGTTTAGCTGCAGACTTAGTTGTTCCAATTAGAAGACAAAATACCATTATTTTGTTGGATAGGTACTTATTCTGTGTAAAGAATAACTGGAATATTGAACAGAGTTATACTACAGAATCAAATTCTCAACAAAAGGATTGGAGAAGTCCATTCATTGATTATGCGGTCTATGGGACTTTACCTGAAGATCCAAAAAAAGCTGCATCAATCAAGAGACGCTCATTTCGATTCTACTATGATTCTTCATTGCATATATTATATCGTCGGTCATATGACGAATTTTTGCTACGTTGTCTCTCTGAAAATGAAGCTAAACAAACGCTCCGTGAAGCTCATGATGGTGTCTGTGGCCCATGATAGCAGACGATGTAGATTATGCTAGACGGTGTAAAGCATGTCAGATTCATGCTGATTTTATTTATCAACCATCTGAATTCTTACATCCTACAGCAGCTTCTTGGCTCGTCGAAGCCTGGGGCATGGATATTATTGGTTCGATTAATCCTCCTTCTGTCAAAGGACATTGGTTTATATTGTCTATAACCGATTATTTCTCTAAATGGGCAGAAGCGGTTCCTCTTGTTGAAGTAAAAATATCTAATGTGGTTAGCTTCATTAAACACCATGTTATTTATCGTTTTGGGATTCTTCGAAGGATAATTCATGACAATGGACCACAATTTACCATTCAGGCATTTTATCGATTCTGTGACAAGAATCGGATCCAAAATTTGGCTTCTACGGCCTATAATCCAGCTGCTAATGGTTTGGCCGAAGCTTTCAACAAGATAATCATTAAACTTCTCAAAAATTTTGTCTCTTCTAATAAATGTGATTGGAATGAGAAACTTGGAGAATATTTATGGGCTTACCGAACGACAGTCCGTACTCCTACTGGTTTTACACCATTTTCACTGGTTTATGGATGTGAGGCTGTACTTTCGCTGGAAATCCAGATTCCATCTCTTAGAATAGCTATTGCTAATGAGCTAACTACAGAGAATAATGATCGTTTGAAACTTCAAGAACTTGAAGGATTGGACGAAAAGCATCTTCAAGCGCAACAGCACATTGAGCTATATCAAGCCCGCATATCTCGAACTTTCAATCGTAAAGTTAAAGAGAGGGTATTTAAAGTCGGTGAGCTAGTTCTAGCTGTTCGAAAACCGATGGTGATGACTCATAAGAGCAAAGGAAAATTCTAAGCAAAATGGGAAGGTCCCTATGTAGTCGAGTCAGTATTCTCCAATGGTGCCTATAGGTTATCTAAACCTAATGGAGATTTGCTTATGATGCCGATTAATAGCAAATTCTTGAAGAAATATTATGTTTGAATTTCTTCTTTATTCTCCAGCTACCAATGTTTGGTTAAGCTGATTACTTGTCTCATAAAAGAGAAAATTTTGATCTTCTGTCTTACCAGCTAATTAAACAAAAAAAGAGATTTATTATTTATCATGTTCTCATGGCCTCTGAATAAATATTAAGTCTACTTCTTCTCCTATCTATCATATCCATTTGGCCTCTGAATAGATATTAATCTATTTTTCTTTGAGTTGTTATGATCTGTCACGTTCATATTACCTCTGATAGTATCATATACTCTAAATAGAAAATGAGATTCATTATCTATTATGTCCATATTACCTCTGGATAGATATAATTTATTGAGTTTTAGAAGACTTGTCATGTCTATATTACCTCTGATAAGTATTTTCTATCTCATACCTATTGTTTAGTTACAAAATAAACGATAGGATCACAAAACAAATATTTTATTCATTTTTGTAAATATTACAGAATGAAAAAGATTGAAGATTATAAAAAATTCTTTATTTTGCCTAGGGCGGAGCAGAGACATCTTCAAGAAGTTTTTGTAGCTCCGTTAGACGTTTTTCACGAGAGCTCAATACATTATTGGTAGCTACGGAGCGTCGAGCTTCGGGAGTACAGATGTAAGAAAGTCCACAAAAGTGACTATCATCTTGTCCTTGGCATCGTCAAGGGTTTTGATGGTAGCCTCAGCCCCGAAGACTTGTTCCTCCAAAATTGAGCTCTGAGTTAGTTGCTGTTCTCGAGCTGTGATCATCTGCTCCCTCTCCGCCTTTAAGCGAGCCAGCTCAGCCTCGACTTTGCGAATTCTATCATTCTGTTGATGAATTCTTATATTCGAAGCTTCATAGGCCTCTCTTTGAATCTCCAGTTGGGGCTTCGCTTCAGTCAAAAAAGCCTTTTTTTGAGCACCTTGATGCTATAATCATGGAGGGCTTTATTGAAAGTTAAGTCTCCCGAGCGAGGTACTCAGCTGATAAAGCGTCATACTCCTCTTGGATGAGACTTTCAGGGGTTTCACTTGACAGCTTTAAATATTCTTTGATCGGCTGTTCAAATCCCTCCACGACTTTCTCCAATGCCGCTGCTCTTGCTGCATCATTAAACATGGCGACGTTTCTGATAGTAAGAGCAATCGTCGCCTTCAGACTTTCATAACTGAGGCCCTTATTCAGGACCATTTTTATTAGAGCTGCCAGAGTCTTGTAAAAAGTATCAGTATGAATCTCAACTAAGAGATTCATTTCTGCACTTGAGCATGGTGTTGCGGCGATGTCTACCAGATCTCTTCTTGAAGACTAGGAGCAGATGTTGTTGCCTTAGTAGCAGACTGAGATGAGACCGTTGTTGTCATTGCTACTATGGCCAACTGATCCTCGGGAGCTTCAGGGACAGTATCTTCAGCATTTGTTACTCCAGCCAGTTCTGGAGTCGAAACTACATGAGTTTCTGTGGCGGTGGTTGGTGTGGGTGGAATGGTAGTTATGGCAGCTGACTCTGGTTCGGGCATTGTTTCTTCAAGAACTTGTACTTAATCAGTAGCAATAGCAGATGATGCTATTACAACTTCCCCAGCTTCAGTTGATGATTCAACAATGTCTTCATCACCTTATTTGGCTACCGGCTCTACAGGATCTTCAAGTATCTCAGTTGTAGCGAGTCTTTCTACAACTGATCCTTCGTCGAAGTTTAATTCTTCCTCAGCAGCCACTGCATCATCTACAGTAGGTTCTACTATAGTTTGTTCTTTATTTCCGCTCTCAACAGGAAGACACAATTCTGGCTGAGCCTGCCCTCTGACTCTTGCTGTACCTCCATAGATTGAGGGTATTCTTTTTGAGCATCTTCTTCTTCTGAAGAAGACCCCTCTTCCTCCGATTCTGCGTTTTCCTTATAAATGTCTACTTGAGGATGAGGAGGAGTCACAAGCTTTGATGTGATGATAACACCTAAAAAAATTAAACAAAATAAGTTAATATACAAAATATCATAATTTTGTATAGATTTTGTATAATTTATATTTACCTGGAGTAGGTGTAGGATGTGCTAAGTACGCGTCATAGTCCCCATCCCAGTCATCATCATCAAAATTAATGGATGGTTCGTCCGATGGGATGGGCTCTCGATCAACAGTATGTATTGGAGCGACATCCTCAACAACTTGTGCTTTTTGAGACAAAGTCAAATGAAGTGCTGAGCTGAGACGTCCCAGAGATAGAACCGTCACTGCTTCCATTGACTCTGCTGGTTGGGAGGCTGAGGACCCTTCTCCAAGATGGGCCGAAGAAGATGCAACATGTTGCGGCTCCTCGACTGGAATATCAATCTCTGGGGTAACGGCTCTTGGTCTAGAAGGCCCTTTAGTGGTAACCTTCTTCTTCTTCTTTTCTGGAGTCTTCTCTAGAAGAGTTGCAGCTGCACCTTATTTCCGTTTACGGGTCTTGCCAATAATGATAGGCTCCGCAGCTTTTTCCTCCATTCCCATTGGGATTACTTCCAGATATGCATCTGGAACAGCAGTTTCGTCAGGTACATCTGATGGTACCTTGACTGGCTCTTCAAGATTTCCCTCCTTGGGCCATCTTAGACTAGCTCTCAGGTTGTAGCCATGGGCAAAGGAGCGGATAGAAGCATAAAAGCGAGCATACGTATGAAGTATACGTAGCTCGGTGGTGCTGGTAGCAGTCGATATTCGAAATTTGGCACCGGTACAGGCAGTGCTAAAATATCTCCAGCCTCTTGCACCGTCAATCAGTTTCCCTTAATGACGAAAACTGGTGGAAGGATTGCCAACATAAAGTTGGTCATATCCGAATTGGTGAGCGAACCTGCTTGGCAGATACGGTTCAAACGTGCAGCTGTCATCATTTCTGTACATCAGATGGGAGGGTCTGATGTACTGTAGCCATCTGAAAACTGGAGCTGACAATAAAGTCCTTCCTTCAACTTCACCTTCAAATTGAACGTCGAAGCAGTCAGTTGGAACTGGTGGCCGGGTACAGAAAAAGTTCCAACCATAAGAATAATTCAATACTGCTCTAGTATCTGCTACTGTCATGGCAGTCCATGTGGCTTTGCTGAACTTCTGGAGGAAGACTTTCGTATCATCTCCGGGGCCTGGTGGCAATAAATTGCAATTGTGATGCAATAGCCAGCCCATAAAGTAAGTGTAGGGCATTTCTATCCTAGGGAATACGTTCCGGTGAGGAGCATTGTTGATCAGTTCCTCACCAAAAGTCCTCAAACCTGCATTGATGCGGCACACCATTGCCGACAGCAGGTTGATTCTAGCTTTAAACACCAAACGTACCGCTGGCCATAGCACGTTTCGGTGGATTCTATCAACTGTACCGGTCCCCGGTACAATCCATCTCCTCAACCATAGAGAAAGAAAGCCTGCCAGCAAGGCTTTCTTGGAGATCTTCTGGCTGCCATATCTGAGGAAACTCAAGGCTTCGGTTCCTGCAGAGAACTCCCCAGTCTTGGTGGACAAATATTTGTTCGGAAATTTGTAGCCAATCATCACATCCCGTACTTTATCAGCAGGGATTGTTGAACCAGTATTGATGGATGGAGCTTTGTTCTCCTGAAATCTTTCTTTATCATCTTTGGATATCTTATCCTTGTGGTAAAAGAGATATGTTGTCCACTTGTTGATGTACGCCAAATGAGATCCACTCTCATGTATAGTAGTGCAAATCATGTAGTGGCACATCAACTCTTCATATACCTCAACCAATTGAGAATTTTTCTTCCTTATTTCTGCTAGTTCCCTGTTGGAAGGAACATACTCTTCATATGGGGCTTCCCCCATTGGCAGCTTGGAGATGAATTACATCTCGTGGAGTGCGAGACCTATTTCACCTTTTGGAGTCACAAAAGTTCATGTGGAACTGATATATATCTCCATCAGAGCCATGAACAAATTACTGTTCGGTGGTATACCATGACTAGTGGAGGCCACTGCTTCATACAGGCCGATGTCTTTTAGCTTCGTCTGGAAGTTCCTCATAATCCAAGCACTAATCTGAATCCAGTTCTGGTAAAATAGAGTTAGCCACCTGGTAGCCTGGGGTTGGCTTGTGGATATAATACTACAGCCCTTATGAACTTATTAATGAACATTTGGGTCTGCACTGGCTGAATCAGAGCGGAATTCTCACTCGGAGTGAATCCTGGCAAGAGACCGGAGAAGGGAACACCACCACCACTGGGAGTACTGGTGTAGTAGCCCACGTCATTTGCTCTCTCTCGCTTGAAAATGATCCTTCCTGGCCTACAATGACTGCTGGAAGTCAGGTTCTATAGCGTCTTTCGGGGATGGGTGGCATGGATAAAAGCAAACAAAGGATAATCTGTATCCATGTCATGGAGGTACATTGCTCTATCTCCAAACTTCAACACCCAAGCCTCCTTCTTGGGGTATGTTTGTGACTTGAAGTCTATCGCATCCCCGAATAAGAAAGCTGGCTTTGCAAAATGTTGTCTATCCAACGATGTCAACACTTTCCCATTTATCATGGACAGTAGCATCCTGTCCCCTTGAGCAGCTATCAGTTGTGCCCTCTCTGCAGGATATTCCAGATTCGACTGGGGAAACTCCACGTGGGATAGGTTCTCCAAATAATTTGAGCCCACCATACCAGCTGATGAGCCAAATACTTCTGCAAGTGGGTGAATTTGCAAATCCACTGCCAAAAGAAAAAGAAAAATCAAGTTAGTGAAAACATAATTTGAAATTTTTACGCAGATGATTTGGTCTGAGTTTACGCATAAAGATTAAAGACTCTGACTATACAAGCTTTACGCTTATTAAAGTTGATAAAAACTTTTAAAGTGTAAAAGTTCTTTCTTTTACACAAAGTCTTTTCACTTATGAATTTTACACTGGCACATATTGATGTGAGCGTATTAAGAACTTTACGCTGGAACGTGTTGACGTGAGCGTATTTTAATTTTTACGCTAGCATGTGTTGACATGAGCGTATCTTAATTTTACGCTGGCATGTATTTACGTGAGCGTATTTTAATTTTTACGCTGGCACATATTGATGTGAGCGTATTATGAATTTTACGCTGGCATGTGTTGACATGAGCGTATCTTAATTTTACGCTGGCACGTGTTGACGTGAGCGTATTTTAATTTTTATGCTGGCACATATTGATGTGAGCGTATTGTGAATTTTACGTTGGCATGTGTTGACATGAGCGTATTTTAATTTTTACACTGGCACGTGTTAACGTGAGCGTATTCTAATTTTTACGCTAGCACATGTTGATATGAGCGTATTTTGAAATATGCTGGCATGTATAGACGTGGGCGTATTTTCTTAATTTTACGCTGACACGTATAACGTGGGCGTATTTAATTATCTCAGTTTCTATACTGACACGCATAACGTGGGTGTGAAGTAAAAAAAATTGGGTTTTCTTCTCCGACGAACACGCGGCCGAAGTTCAGTGCTTTACCCTTCATTACCGGAGCCACGGCGGGGTTGCTCTGTAGAGGTGTCATTGATGATGGGACAGGGGTTTTCGTACGGTCGACCGACGATGGGCTTCTTGCCCTTGCTGCCGGCGGCGGTCTTCTTGGGGGCCATCTGATCGAAGCAAAAGTATGAAAGAGGAAGAAGAGTAAAGAGAGATCGGGATTACGAAAGACAAGCAAAGTTTTTCCACTATTCGAAGAGCTCTATTTATAGAGAAATTTTGAATCGGTTCAAATTTCCGAATTCTACGCTGACTGTTGGATATTCCGACTTTTACGCGGATGACCGTTAGATATCCCAAAATCTACGGCTGACTGTTGAAATCCCGAATTTTACGCTTCTGTTCAAAGTATTTCAAAATTTGAAAATGATTTGAAATTGAAGGGGGTCTTGTAGGAGCGTAAAAAGTGCTTCATGGACTAAGTCAAAGAAGTTGAGAACTTTACGCAATTCAAACTAAGTCAAACTCAAACTCTACACGAGCTATTCTTTACGCGAGCTATTCTCTACGCAAGCTACTCTACGAGAGCTACTCTCTACGTAAGCTAATCTCTACGCGAGAAGCTTTTACGCGAGAGTTATCCTCCAACTTTATGCCGGGGATAGGCTGTCAGACTGTATTTATTGTGCGTGATTTTTGATCTGACAGCAGGATTTTCTGACAAGAACAGTGCACATAAGCCGATAGGATTTGATCTACACTGAACCCAACACTTGTCGTTTATTGTGCAGATGGATTACTTTACGCTCAATAAATGCTTCTTTTACGCACGATAGCTATTTCGAGCTTTTACACTCAAGGCTATTGTGTGCCTAAAGTTTATTTGAGCTAATTTTACGCTCAAGGCTATTTTTAGTCACTTTACGCTAGAAGTTTATTTTAGGCTATTTTTACGCCCAGTCTGCTACTTTACGCAGGGAGTATGTTTTGGGTCATTTTTACGCCCGAACTTTTCTGACTACATGAGAACGTGGTTTGCTTACGTGGCTTTCATGCCACACTTATCGAGGAACGTGTGTACGTGCTCTCCTCATTTTATTGAAGTAGTAGAACACGTGTCACCATGCGTAGAGATCAAAACTCTACATGGGATATCAACGTGCGTAGAGGATGATTTACATCGTGGGTGACAGTTACTCGCGTAGAGACCCGATTTTGTTGCTTTATACGCACAAAGGGTCAAGTCTATAAATAGACTTATTTTAACACAGACATCATCAAAAGATCAATAGAGATACAGGAGAGGAGATTCTGAGAAAACTCATATTTTCAGAGTGATATTCCCAGAAGCATTTCTTCAACTTTTTCTCAAAGAACATGGTGAAGCAAAGCAAGAAAGCATTCGACTATGCCATCAGTGCCGTTGCTCGATACCTTTCCGGTGACTTAGTTCTTCCGATTGTTCGTCTTCTTCAAGCAGTTCTCTTCATCATCATCATATGGTTCAAGGAACAAAGTGATCGCTCTCAGATCAGACTTCCATAGCAATACTTCCCAGAACAATTTATACTCTTTTGTACTTTTTCTAGTTTTCTTTCAAAGCCAATTTTTAGACATTTTGTTAAGTGAAACAATTATTATTATTGTGTTTTTGTTAATATTAAATAAAAATCATTATTGGTTGTATTTTCCTTGTTAAAGGAATATACCTATATATGTATTATTTCCATAAATAGGCCTACACTAGTAATAGATAATATTAAGATGTTTTAGTTGATTTATGGATTATTATATATATGAAGATATAGGTGTATTTAGTTAATATATAAATATATTTATATGGGTGTAGAAAAAAAACAAATTTTGTAATTCGTGAACAGTGCAATGCACTGTTCACTCTCCCCCTCCCCCGAGCCTGTGTCCAAACCCGAGAGTGTTTTTAAATTTTTTTTACTTGATTTGATCAAACCTTGATCAAATCTTGGCCAAATGAATTCAAATCTTCTCCCATGTAATCTATGTAGGATTCTCTCCCATCCTATTCCAAGTTTCATCACGAATCGGATCCAAATTCGAGTTAAAAACATATTGAACTTCGAAACCATATATATACGTAGTCCCGATAGATTTTTAGGACTTTCTCTCGATAATCCACCCCTAACCCCGATCCCCCAACTTGGAACCGTCCCCTGACAACCCAGGCATCCTCCCACGCTCCGACGACCCTACTTGGCCGCCCGCACCGCCGTACGCCGCCGTACGGCCAGCTGCCCGTGCGCGGAAGCAGGACAAAGCCGCAGCAGCAGTGTACCGAGGAGTCGACTTCGTAGGTACGTATCTCCGTCTATGATTGATCATTTTTTAATCTGTAAATTATTTTGGAAAGCCAAATAACCAAGTTTCGATCCCAGTAGATAGGTTTTGTGATAGACAAGCACCCCGTCCAGAAAATCGATAAAATCTTCATCGAAAAACTTGTCCAAAACAGGACGTAAGTCGGTCCAAACACCCCTGTTGGAAGGCGAATCATCGTCGAACCAACGACAGTTTAAGAAAAATAATTAAACCAACTTGAAGACAACATATAGGGCTTCCTAACCTAATTTGTATTTTTTATTTTCATTTATTATGTGAAAGAAAACAGTTTTCAAAATCGAGATTTTATTATTAAAAACAGTTTTCAAAACTTTAAAATTCTTCCGATCCAACGTGCGTCTCACCAATCCGGGCAACATAGTCGCGAACCGAAAGCATCGAAAGGTGCGTATCGACTTCGTAGACATGTGGGCTTTGACGGAATTTAAATTGGTCGCGTGTGCGCGACGAATTTGACCCGTATCCGTCAAAAATCACCGTATCGGCCTTTTTCGAAATTCTTCAATTAGTTTGTGCACGTTCGTCAGATCGAGACGAAACTAGCGCCAACAGGACCATATCATTTTTCTGGTCCTTTATGCCAAGTTTGGTCCAATTATGAGACAGTTGATCGGATCGCCGTTTTACGGGCCCTACGATCCGATTCAACGGGCAATTTTGTGTACGGCTCATCGGAATCCAAAATTGGACATACCGTTGGGTTCGTATCATCAAAAAAAATCCGTAGACATGTAGTTTGATGACTTTAGAGACCATTGACTCTGGCACGCTTTTTGGTGCAAAGCGGGTCCAACGGCGGACACCGTTTTGACCCAAATTACCGTTTTGCTCCTGTGTTCAGAATTGGACTTATGGGTAGCCTATCCTAGATATTTTGCTTATTCTGAGAATATTGGCAATGTCTGTTTCAGCATTCGAGGACTGTTGCAGGAGCTCAGCTTTCGCGGACATTTGATCTGACAGGTTATTTAGACGTGGTCGAGTCTACACCAGGCAAATGCACCTTGCCAAACTCTACAATATTTACATGCATTTCTACATTGATATTCTTTTTTGTCATACTTGATTCCTTGTTTATCTTGCTTTCTGTCATGGTTATTTTCTAGTTTTACGTGCACGTAGATTGTTACTTTTTCTTTCCATGTTACTTGTTTTATCTTTCTTATCTTTTTCCTGTCTAGTGATAGTAGTATTTTGTCCATGCCATGATCTGTTGACCTATTTGACTTGGACTACCAGTAATTGATACACTTGACCTAATCGTGATTGTTTTCACTTGACCCTGACCTGTTATTAGACGTGACTATACCTGACCACCTCGTTCGTGAGCTCCCATCGAGCGCGAATGAGCCTTACTATAGTTAGAGATTCTCCATCGGCTACTGACTATAGGACTGTGAGCTTCTATCGGGTTGTGGTTACCCCGACTTACTATTAGTCACACTTGATAGCACTATCTTTGACGGTATTCATTTATCCTTATCTTTAGTCTCATATTGTTCCTTGTACCATTTTCTATTTTCTCGCATGTTATTTATTGTACAGTAGGCATGTATATTATGTGTCTTGCTAGTCCTTTGAGGACCTGGTGATCTCTCCAGGCTTAGTTAGAGACGAGGACTACCCGGAGGTATACGGCTCTAGAGTCGAGACTGGTGACGCACCTTCGCAGGAGGAGATAGTGGCCGAGGACTTCTCTTGAGACATGTCTCTTCAATCATAGACTTGCTATTTTATTTTTCTTTCTTTTTAGTGGACATGTAGTGGATTATTTATTTATTTTACTGTGGTTTCCGTACAGTTACTTTCATATTTCATGTTGGACAGATTTCTTTATTAGTATCATTTTATTGGACTTGATATCTCGTGTCTTATTTTCTGTGTGGATGAGATTAGCTGTGACCTGTGACTTATATTGTACTCTGGGTTGTTATCATGATTTACAGCTTAAGCATTTCACTAATGGGCTTACTATAAGATTTGGCCCATTGGTGAAGTGTTGTTGGCATGTACCGTACCCTAGTATACGTATTTTGGGGCTGGGGCATTACAATATTTTTTTGTATGTCTGTGGTTGAAGGAATAGTCCTTCTATTTATAGACTAGACTGGTCTACTCATGCGCGCATATGTAGGATACGCCTGTACGTGGGAACGCTACTTGGCTGATGGTATGGGGCACATGGACGATACGCCCTGAGTTGGAGCTGAATGTGCTAAACTGCACTGTTGGGCTACGGTGGAGCTGACATATGGCAGTCGCGAAGATTCATTTTTGCTGAGATCTTGGGTGGTTAGCACCCATTCTTGAGCAAAACTGAGTCAAAAACATATGGCGCATGTCTGTGGCTTAAAGATCTCAAATTTTATGGGAGAATGGTCTGTCAGGATGCGCCTAGGATCTGGCGCATGGGGCGACTTGGTCTATGACTTTTAGAGGTCATAGACAAGTCTGGGCATATGGTTTCTGAGGCGCATGTAGAGCTTTTGGGCGCATTGCTATAGAAGCGCATACAGAGACTTGGATTCTGTCTTTTGGGATCAGGAGTAAGTCGGGGGCGCATGGCTTTTGAGACGCATGCAAATTTTTAGGTGCATGGCTGTGGAGGCGCATGCAAGTGATTGGTCGGCCACGTGGCAAGGACAGTTGTAGCCAACAAAATATAATAATGAAGATGACGTTGGCAGCTCTTCATTTTTTGTAAAAAGCTCTTAACTGTTCAGTCTTCGGGAAGCATGCTGTCGACTCTGTCATATAGCATTAAATGCTAGATGGGTGACGAGTTGAAGTGGATGCATCAGTTTGGGTCCCACTAGACGCATGGGTCTATGTCCCATTGGGCGCATCGGTATGGAGCGCATGGGGCTGATGGCACATCTGCCGTATGGCGTATCCTTATTGGCCCGTCTGTTGAGTTCTTCGAGGCGTTAATGGCTGTTTTAACTTGGTTAAATACGAAGAGGCAGATTCATCGTCATAAATGCAAATTTATTGCACATAATATGTAGCTGCCCTTCCCAGAAAACTTGGAATATTTTCTATTATTATTTATTTTATTGGAATGGTGATTTTTAGATTTTATAAATAATTATTAATAAATTAATACGGTAGATGACTTTAAATATGGTGGAGTTTTGAAGTACAAGATGGCTAGGAATCGTGGCCCAGATAGTGCAATGACGTGCTTTGACTAGTGTATTAGTCCTGGTAGGGAAGGCCGAGCCATCATGATGTCCTAACTAGGAAAACTAGGCCAAGTTGCGACTTAACCCTTACCGAAGTTTTATTATTTATTATTTATATTATTGAGTTTTAGGGAACCCGGTTGTACCTAACTAGTCCAGATTGGACCCAAAGCAAGCCCAAGCCCATGTAGTCATGCAGCACGTCCAACGACATTCGTGTTGATGTATTTTGGTATGAGCGTGTTGTATCCCGTTTTAATAATTTAAGGAATATTTTCTAAGTATTAGTAATTAAATATTACAATTATTATTAGTGGATATTCAAGAATATTGGTATAAAATAGGTCATTGTACTTATTGGGGCTATTAGACTGCATATAATGGTATATATACCATTATTGTTTTATTGAATTTTGTTATTATTATTATTATTATTATTATTATTATTATTATTATTATTATTATTATTATTTTATTATCAAGGTTATTATTATATAATAATATTATTATTGGTGATATTATATTTGTCAAATAAATTTTATATAGATATATATTCGTATAGGCCCTATAATAGAATATTGGGATTTTATTTAAATGTTATGGAGAATATTATATTAGTATATATAATATATAGGTATATGGATGTCTGTTAAATAATTGTATATATTATATATATATATATAATATTATATTATATATATATAATATATATATATATATATATATATTCTATATTAATTATAAAATAAGTATTGTATATATGTTATGTATTATACATATAATTTATATACGAATATATTAATCTATATATATATATATATATATATATATATATATTATATATAATATATATAATATATTATATATATATATTATTATATATATATATATATATTATATAATATTGTGTATACGATAATTATATACGTATATATATATATATAAAAAAATAATTATTATATATATAATTATTATATATATATATATATATATATATATTATTTTTTTTTTATTTATATATATATATATATCTATATCTATATATATATATATTATATATATATATATATATATATATATCTATATATATATATATATATATAAATATAAGGTAAATATGTGTGTATATCTATATATATATTATATATATATATATATAATATATATCTATATATATATATATATATATGTATAATATACCTATATACATATAATGTAGTAAAAGAAAAAAAAGAAAAAGAAAAACCCCAAACTAATTTCCCCCCAATGCTTGAACCAAAAGCAGCCCACAACAAGCCCTGGGCCCTCCCCTCAGCCAGGGCCCAGCAAACCCAAAGCCTATCGGGCCAACAGACCCGACCCTCACCCTCTAAACCTGAGCGGGACACCCCTATATACGCGCGAGCACAGTTCGAGATTGGGAACAAGAAGAAAGGGAAACCCTAGCCGAACACTCGACCTCGCCCTCCAGACCCCTAGGGCTCTGCCGCGCGCGCGCGCACAGCCACTGCACTGCCGTGGAATGGCTGGAAAACTGCCGCACACTCCGCGGACCGATCAGAGCAGAGCAGCTCTGTTCTTCAAGACACAGCAAGGTACCCTTCCTTGCAACCCCATTTTTCTTCGTATAATCAGTCGTTTGCGGTTCTATTTGATCCGATAGAAGTCCTTATGATCCTCTTGAAACCTCTGTAAATAGAATTTCACAGAGATAACAGAATCTTCTAGGAAATTGATACAAATAATGAGGAAAATTGTTTACAAATTATGTAGAACTGTTCTTGGACCCCGACTTTGAAGGCTAAACCTGGCCGAAAAAAATGAAACCTAGCAATCTAATTCAACAACCTAGGAGTCAACCTATAGGACTGCCAAACCCTTTTTACGGAAGACATTTTCATTGACCGAGCGTCGGAAAATCCTTTTCCCATTTTGACGAAAAACTGATTTCAAAATTTTAGAAAATTAGAAATCTCGACACGACGTGCATCCCGCCAATCTGGGTGACGTGTCACGAACCAAAGCATCGAAAGGTGCGTAACGGCTTCGTGGACGTGTGGGCTTTAACGGAATTCAAATTGGTCGCGTGTGCGCGACGAATTTGATGCATATCCGTCAAAATTCACCGTATCGACCTCTGTACAAATTTTTTAATTAGTTTGTGCACGCTCGTCAGATCGAGACGAAACTTGTGCCAACAGGACCGTATTATTTTTCTGGTCCTATTGCCAAGTTTGGTCCAATTCTGAGACAGTTGATTGGATCGCCGTTTTACGGGCCCCACGGTCCGATTCAACGGGCGATTTTGTGCACGGCCTGTCGGAATCCAACTCTGGATATACGGTTGGGTTCGTATCGGAAAACTGAATCCATAGATATGTAGTTTGACGACTTTAGAGACCGTTGACTCTGGCACGCATTTCGGTTCAAAGCGGGTCCAACGGCGGACACCGTTTTGGCCCGAAATTACTGTTTTGCTTCTGTATCCAGAATTGGACTTAAGGACAGGCGATCCTAACTATTTTGACTATTCTAGAACATTGGTAATATTTATTTCAGCTTTCGAGGACTGTTGTACGAGTTTTGACTATTGTGGCATTCTGAGTGGTTCAGATTATCGGTTACACCAGCACAGGAGCACAGGCGAGTACAGTTTATTGTTTGCATTTCGATATTCTTTACTATATTTCATTGATTGGCCATTGGTTATGTGATTTTTATACTCTATTATAATTGTTGAGTCGGAAATGAGAAGTACCAAGGATGTTGATTCGACCATAGACAGTGTTTTTTCATGCAAGTAGACCTCGTAGACAGTGCTTATTTTTCTGCAAGTAGACCTCGTAGACAGTGCTTATTTTTCTGTAAGTAACCTCGTAGACAGTGCTTATTTTTTTGCAAGTAACCTCTTAGACAGTGCTTATTTTTCTGCAAGTAGACCTCGTCGACAGTGCTTATTTTTCTGCACGTAGACCTCGTAGACAATGCTTATTTTTCATGTAAGTAGACATCGTAGATAGTGCTTATTTTTCATGTAAGTAGACCTCGTAGACCGTGCGGTGTAGTGTCCCAGACTGATCACATATCAAGAGTACTTCTAACAGTTGGGGAAAGTATTTTGTGTCTATTTATTTGCTATTGATTTTCTGTCTTTCTGTTTATTTTCAAAAACATGCATTGATGTCTAACCTCTGTTGTATAGTCATTTTCTTTATTTGAAATTGCATTCAGTGAATTGTGCTCGTTCCATTCCTGATTGGAAACCATATTTTTCAGGTTAGCCGTGGATTCACTTAGCATAGGAATACGGTGTACTTGCAGCCGAAGCCTAGAGACTAGCTAGATAGATGATTTGTAGTCATTCCATATATGTACAAGTTTTATTTTTTCTGCAAATGTAAAACTTGTGATCGTTGTAAATTAATTAATTTGTGAATGAGCATTATTTGTGATTTTGGATCTTCATGGCCGTGACAGAGTACTACCCGCCGACACTGCGGCGTAGTGGCTTGGACACATCTCGTATTCGTTTAAAAAAAAAGGGTGCGGTCGTGACAGAATATGAGGAGATGCCAATTGGCACATAGGCGAGGGTTGCCCCGGCCGATAAATTCTTTGTGAAGAGTTTGTTTCTCATTTTCACTTAGCTTTCCTTCATGCAGACGAACTCGATCGGTCTCCTACTTGGCGAGTTGACGATGAACTCCTTCCGAAAGAAGATATGTCGAGTTGGTTTTTTTTCCATCGGTCCTATGAAAGTGCCGGTTGCATCCAATATCGGGATCTTCGTGTCCCGACACAGTCTGCAGGTGCCTATTGCATCCAAGATCGGAGCGGTCGTGCCCCAATTTTTGTTATGTTGGAAGAGCCGCAGGTCAGGCTATCGTGTCCCGATTTGGTTAGGCTAGAAAGCCACTCATCCTGCTAAAGTGCCCTCATGCTGATGAGGAAGTGATTCGCTCTGACTATGCACGGGGATGCGCATATGCTGAGATGCTGGAATGATGCGCCTGGCTGTAGCACTGCACCTGACTATATCTTTTAGGATTTTTTTCTCTTTTTTTAAAAGAATTCTCCTTTGTAAAGGACATGTAATAATAGACTTTTATATGAATAAAAGCCACATTTACATGTCTCTACTACTTTGTTGTTTTCTGTTGTGCCAAGTATTCTGTTTCTCTGACGCATGTTGATTTCTGACGCATGAGAATTAGGGCGCATAGGAGTTTCGGCCTTAGATGCGCCTGAAATTCCATGCTTCTACACCGTCTTCCTGGCCAGCCATCGGAAGGATGAAAGCTCATCGATGATAAGGCCACGCAGAGTTATGTAAGTATTACTTTACGTGTTCTAATTTTAGTATAAATTAAGAAATGCAATATAATCCATAGGCGGGAACAACTAGGTTGGTAGTAAATATTATGCTTATCGAGATGCGTACTTTTCTAGATGAGTATCTCTTAGCTGAGCATAGATTACTAGTGCACCTGTGGAGGGAGGGGTTTGGTACTTCCTCCGTAACCCCTCAGGCTCGAACGTTGGACGAGCTCTAGATGACCGTCGATGATGTCATCAGAGGTATGTACTACGGTACGGGATCCTACGGTGCTTTCGTGGTGACATCAGTCATCCAGGCCCCTTCTGCCAGTGTGCATTTCCCACAGCCCTCACATGGAGTCGGTCCGAGTAGAAGAACTCCATCGCCAGGTAGTGAGCTGTGTGACAAGCTGTTGCGGAGGATTACGAAGCAGCCCAGTCTCAGCCCGCAGACGGACGATGCTGCGCTCACCGAACAATTTGATTGCTCGAGCGCACCATTAGTGAGACAACGAGAGGACGAATCATGTCATTCAGGCGATGTAGAGAGTTCGGATCTTAACCGTTCGGCGGTACGGGGTTCGAAGGTGTAACGCCCCAGTCCCAATATACGTAGGACTAGGAACATAGACATACCAGCTGTATACTACACGTACATGGGCCTTGTATGTATACATAAGCTGTAAAATGCAGTAATCCAAGACAAACTAATCTCATCCACAATGAAAAGAATAATAATATAAATTAACTTGAATATTTATGATACAATCGTTGGGCGGAGACAAAGTCCACTACCAACTATCTCAATGAAAGAAATGTACAAGAAATCGATCCATAAAATGGCAGCGATGATCACGGCTACGGCTAGAACCCTGCAAAGATAGACGCACACACACCTGGGGAATAACCAGGTCCTCAGACGACGTAGCAAGATACCTGAAGAACAAGCTAATATGAACTGTCAGATAATAATATATAAAAGACTATCCTAGACACAAATATGCAGAAAATTCTAACCGCCTAATGTGCAATTTGAGGACAACTTTCATAGACATGGGTGGGATTTTAGGCTATGTGTACGTAACTGGCATCCAATCATCTGTATCCGCCGGCCGTAACGTCCAAAACGTCAGAGGGTATCTGCAAATATATTGCCACAGTTCCATCCGGAGACTGTGGTTTACCTGTTTGGATTCCATACGTACTAGCGACTGTCCTCCCCCAATATTTTCCACACTGTTCAAGTCATGTCCATGGCTCGTCCAGTTTTGTAACTGCTTGAGTCTCTAAAACCCTAGTATAGCAGTTACGATTATCTACCGTCACACGACTTTAGAGATAGCTAGTCAATAAGTCGTGTCCCTAGCAAAATGTCTCAAACCGTGTAGTGTGAGTGTCATGGCCCAAAGGAGATATAAGGATATCCTCCAACAAGAAAGTAGTCGCTAAAACTAAGTTAACATACATAAAATAAAGTAACGACTAATAAAGTCGCTTGCACCCAAGTATGGCTTGGACGCGCAGTTATAATAAAGGAAACTAACAATATGAAACAAAGTAAATAATACGAAAAATAAATAGTATGACAGTAAATTAGCAAGGTATACTCGCCTGGTGGGTCGCCTGGTGTGGTGCTATGATCATGTGGCACAAAGTTTGACTTCAGTGTTACAACTATGCAGTATGATCTCAGATGATAGTACGGACCATGCCATTGAGTCCAGAATAGTTAATTTGGCTAGGGACGATATAGAGAGGTTCGAGATTGCAAGAAGATGGAAAGGATTTGATTTGGCTATGGACAAGAATAGATAATCGAAGAGAAATAAAAATATATATTTATGAAAAACTCTACTTAGTCAAAACATTTAATAACTTTTTAGAAAATAATTATAATAGTTGGAAACTATGATTTTACCAATCAAAATATTTTTAACTAAATATTTTGGAAACATAGGAATTTATTTATAATACTTGGAAAAATATATATTAGTAAAATAGTTTTTAGATAAATATTATAAAAATCACTTTTAAGCAAAACTCTAAGTTTATTAAAATAGGATATTCAGATAGAATGATATATTTTATTGGTAAAATAGTTTAGACAATTATTTTGGAAATATTAGAAAAATGGTCTTATAATTTGGGAACTATATTTCTATGGTCAAAATATTTTTGGATAAATAATATAGAATATTTTTATTGTAGAGTTAAAAATTAAATTTGAAATCTATTACTAGTGTCAAGTCAAATCTGGTATTTTTATTACATATATAGCTTTTGATAAATAATATGTAATAAATATGGTAACAAGTACTAAAAGTAATGTCATGATATTCTCATATTAATACATATGTACATATAAATATGCATTGAAATTTTATATAAATAATAAAACAATAACATATATATACCTTTTAACAATAAACCACACATTAAATAATAATAATAATAATAATAATAATAATGCTAATAAACAAGTGGGTGCTGTTAACAAACGAGTAAATGATAATAAATTAACATATACCAAAAAGAAAGAGAAATAAAAAAAATAATAAAACACCAAAAAACCAACAAAATACTTAAAAGAGCTGCTGCTCTTTGGAAACGAAGGAGAGAGAGAATGAGAGATGAGTGAGTGCGCGCGAGAGAGAGAGACAGTGAGAGCGGTGGAGACGAGCGGAAAGGAGGGGGAAATGGGAGGATCGGAGTCAGTCTTCGGGAGGATCGCGAGGGATTGGCGCGCTGGGACGAGAGGGGTCTCGCG
>JANAVB010003924.1:5000-23666 GCA_029216955.1 Iris pallida
TTCATCTTCTTTATCCAGTTCATATATGCTAAATAAGATTGCTATATTGCTTTTCTTGTTATATATTATAACTTTGTTGCTGCTGAATGTTAGGGGTTTTAGCTTAATAAAGAAGCTATATTTTTGTGGGTTATGTATCTCTGTCAATGCGCAATTTGAATTATTATTAATATTTTTGCTAAGTTGTTGATACGTCCTTTTAGTAGGCCAAATTGATCACTAGAAATTTTTATAATTGATTGGTTAAGTTGATAATAGTGACTTATTAATATTTCCATGACCTTTCATCTTTCCAAACTCTTATATCATTATCAAAGATGCTATTTGGCTTCCAAAATATTTGGGTGATGCCGTCTCTCATTATGTGGTATATGACATAGTTACTGACATGACAACTGACATGACAAATTTAACATTAAAATTAATATTACATTAACATTAAATTAATATGATAAATAACATTAAGACAACCTTAACCTTAAAATTAACCTTAACCTTAACATTAATATTAACATTAACATTAACATTAACATTAAAAAAATTGGATAATTAATTTTTTGGGTTAAAATTTGCCATGTCAGCTGTTATGTCAACTGCCATTCAGATGCCACATAATGGGAGATGGCATCACCCAAATATTTTGGGAGCCAAATAGCATAATTTTATCATTATAGGCTTTCCTACTAGCCATAGATGCATAAAATAATTTGGTGTTAGCATCACCAACCGAGATCCATAGGGCTGTCTGGTTTGGATTTTTGGACCAGAGAAGCATAATTGGTTTATAAATTATTGCATTTCTTGAGCTTTATTCCTATTGTTTCTTAGACATGATTGTTTGTGGTTTTGAAGAATGATTTATTTATTGTGAAATAATTATTTTGCTACAATTCAATTAAAAATATTCTTCGATTTGAAGAACGATTTATTTATCTGGAGTAGTTATAATCGATATTATCGTATAATATTTTTTCTGAAATGTTTCACGTGGTACATGTATGGATTATATGTAATACTTTTACAAATTATAAGTTTTATAATGACTATGTTTAGAAGACTCTAACTATGATATGCATCATGTCTTTATTTTATTAGCACTATGCTAACAAGGTGAATTATGATGTAAGAAATAGAAGGAAAAGAAGACATTGCATGTTTCTCTAATTTTAATAAGTTATGTACTCTCTTATAGTAGCTGGAGGTCTTGCTTTCCTCCAAATAGAAAGACCAATAGATACTTGTTATTACTGACAAACTTGAATTATTTTCATATATCATCTGGTTAGACACATGTTCATAATTATTTTGTGTCCAAGTTCAATTCATAAATCTGTCTAGGTGTTAACGACAACTATTGTTGGATTAACTACTTGTAAGTTGAATTTCATGACTCAAGGCATGTAATTCTATTTTGCTCGTGGTAGTAATATTTTATAGAGAATTCTAATTATTTTTCACAAAGCAGTTGTTTTTCTAGTACTAGTTGTTTCACTTCTGTTATGGGCCACATATAAATATGTTGAGTGAAAATATATGATAAGAATATATTCGTTGTCAAATCTTGTCACATGTTTTTTTTCACAAGATTAGCCAAATAAATATGATCTATATAAATTCATAATTTTTAATTTTTACTACTCTTGATGTTTATGTCCTTGTTGTTCTCGTTTTATCATATTTTAAAGTATGTTTTTTTTTGTACACAAAAGAGTCACACGTTTTCTTATCAAAATTGTTACATCCATCCTCATACTAGTACTTGGTTCTATGACTACGTTGACTTGGTTTATTTTGGTATTACATGTCTACTTTGAAATCAAATTTGTTGTTTGTAATTACAACAAATAAAATTTGCATCTTTATAAATAAATATGTATTTGCAAAGGTATTTGGTATAACAAAAGTTATGGTAAAACCTAAATTCATATGCCCAAATATTATTATTTTTAATAGTTCTCAAAAGGATAAAATATTATCTGAGAGATCTACATGGTGACATATTATGTTAGAAATATTTTTCTTTGACTTTATATATATATATATATATATATATATATATATATATATATATATATATATATATATATATATATATATATATATATATATATATATATATAGTCTTCAAAATATTGTATGATTGGACAATTTGCAGTTTCCAACGTGATGGTTGTTGGGAACGAAGCGCGGAAATCGTTCCCCTAAACCAGAAAGTCCCGCGAGAGAACCGAGCAAAATCACACAAACAAAAAAAGCCAAACACAATCGCAGACTCAAAGATTTTTGACGTGGAAAACCCTTGCGGGAAAAACCACGGGACGATCGAAGTCCAACCCTGAACAACCTCCACTAATGGAATAAAGAGAATACACCCTCTACAAGCTCCTCCCTTTCTAACACGGATCACCACATCTCACTTGAAAGAAGAAATTTTTTGATTGCGGACTCCGAGGAACAAGAGATGCCGAAAAATTATTCGAAGCAATCTCTCCTTCACAATAGTCCTTAATCCTCTCTCTCTCAAAGATTGTAAAGCACTCTTATTTTGAGATGAGTTTTCAACTAGCATGTATCACCCTTTTATAAGTCCTTGGTAATCTATACATGGAAGGCCAATATATATGGAAACTTCCAATATGCATCAATCATATATTTAATGAAAATCCAATCATAATTGGCTTGCCATAATTGGAAGCCCAATTATATGAAAAGCTACTATATGAAGGGTCCAATCATAAATATATGATCAAAGTAAATATGGAAATCTAATCATATATTTCTTTACCATATATGTTCCAAAATAGGATCCATGCACTCCCCGAGCTTCCCCGACACACGTATGGCGCTCGTCGCTCTCCGGAGTATTCTCCACATAGGTTGGGAACCCCACCCACTCCAACAAATCTTCCCCTTCACAACTAGGTGGAGGAACTCGTCATCCCGACGATCCGCCTTTAGTACTCAAACTTCCTCCCTGGTAGAACCTTCGTGAGCATGTCCGCTCCATTGTCATCAGTATGGACCTTCTCAAGCATCGCGTCCTTCTTCTCAACCACATTCCGTATCCAATGATATCGAGTCTCGACGTGCTTGGACCAACTATGAAAGGTCTGATTCTTTACAAGGTGAATAGCACTCTGACTGTCGCAAAGCAAAGTATACTGCTCTTGCTTTAGTCCCATTTCATGCAACAACTTTTTCATCCATAGCAACTCCTTGCAAGCCTCCGTCGCCGTAATATACTCTGCCTCTGTCGTTGACAAGGCAACACACTTCTGCAACCGCGACTGCCACGATATCGCTCCTCCAGCAAACATCATCACATAGCCCGAAGTCGATCGCCTCGTGTCTACATCTCCAGCCATATCAGCGTCGGTATACCCAACCAGCTTCGGCTCGTCACCACCAAAAGAAAGTCTCTAATCAGCAGTGTCCTGAAGGTATCTTAGAATCCACTTGACCGCACTCTAATGTACTCTTCCAGGATTTGAAAGAGACCTGCTAACTGTGCCAACTGCATGAGCGATGTCTGGCCTCGTACACACCATAGCCTACATAAAACTTTCTACAGCTGAGGCATATGGAACCCGCTCCATATCTTCTTTTTCGTCCTCGGTAGATGGACACTGCTCCTCAATGAACTTAAAGTAAGCCGCAAGGGGGCAAATCACTTTCTTGGACCCGTCCATCCCGAAACGCTGAAGTATCCGGTGAATGTACTTTTTTGGGGACAAGTGTAGCAGCTTGGACTCTCTCTCTCGGCTGATCTCCATCCCAAGAATAGTCTTTACTGTACCCAAATCCTTCATAGAGAAGGTCGCGTCCAGTTGGCGCTTAAACTCCGCTATCCTAGTGGCATTCCGACCCACTAATAGCATGTCATCAACATAGAGCAATAAAATGATGAAATCATCCTCGATAATGTACCTCACAAATATGTAATGGTCCGACGTCGTCCGTGCATAACCATACTCTCCCATACACGACTCGAACTTCCTGTACCACTGCCTCGGAGCCTGCTTCAGACCATACAAGTTCTTTCTCAACTGGCAGACCAAATGTGACTTGCCCTTCTCATAGAATCCCTCTGGCTGCTCCATGTATAACTCCTCCTCAAGATCACCATAGAGGAATATCGTCTTCACGTCCACCTGCTCGACCTCCAAGTCGAAACTGGCTGCCAATGCTAGCACCACCCGAATAGACGACTGCTTAACGACTGGTGAAAAGATCTCATCATAATCTACGCCTTTTCGCTGACCGTAGTGTCACGACCCGCACCCGACTTTTGGATACGAGACGTGTCCAAGCCAGCCTACGCCGCAGAGTCGGCGGTAGAACGCTGTCAAGCCCGCAAGAAATAAATGCTCAAATAAAACAATATTGCTCATTCACATTTCTAGATTTATTACCACATTTACAATTTAAAGGAAAGTACAAAGTTTTACATTTAATAAAATGATACAACTGTTTTCTATTTCTAGGTTGTCTTCAGCATACCCAAGTCTTCCCAATGCTAAGAGTGATCGTGGCTAAACCTGAAAAATATTGGTTATCCAGTCAGGATTGGAACAAGTACACAAACCGACGACAATGCAAAACATAACAGAATTAACAAGACATGAAAATAGCATATGAGATATGAAAGCTGTAAGAAAACTGATGACATAGCACGATAGAGAAGTAAACAGGGAAAAACTAATAAAAGACATCTATCTAGGTGGTGTGAAATATCTGTTTCAACATGTGAACGGCTAGGGGGTAAAATACGGCTCACTGCACGTGTCGTGTGCAGCTGCTATCGTGCAAGATTAGACATATTGGGATATTTCTGGATAGTCCACATGTATACTAAGATATTTCCCCTCCCGACAACTCCGTGTGACGAGCGTGTCAACAAGCAGCAAGATATATGTATAGACATGAAATGAAAAGACTACTATGAATCGAAAAGCAATCAGAAAGTGCACTTGCCTGGGGTCCTTAGCTGGTGAAACCAATAATCCCGTCAGGTTCAGAATAGTCCAGTTAGCTATGGTTGATATGCAGACATTTGGATTCGCAAAAGATATAGGAATACAATTAGTCGCAATCAATGATTAATCTAGAAGATATTTTAATTTAAGAAGGTTACTCCTCTACTCCCAATATCCTTAAGGAAACTATTTGTTTTATAAACTATTTATAAAATAGTTATAACCCTTAAAAGACTATATATGATTATTTAGGAAACTACTTATAATATTTTGAAAATAATATTTATTAGTTAAACATATCTTGGCAATTACGTTCAAAAGTCTAGTAAATCGTTTTTAAGTAAAACTCCATTTTTGGAAAATATCTAGGAGTACTACAAATAGATTTTTGAAGTCAACCCCCTGTTTTTAAAATATCCTAAAATAATACCATAATATAATTTAGAGAAGTTTTAGTATATATACAATAATAATAACTAACAATATTAAACTAGTAAATTATTAGTAATATTAATAACTTAATAAATAACCCAAAGTATTAAGACTAATAATAATAGGATTTCTTCAAATAATAATGATAATAGTACTTCCTATAGATAGAAAAATAAATAGCCCAATAAATATTTACACCAAGACATTAATTTCAAATAATATTAAAAGCCTCCAATAATATTTATTTACAATTTATAAGCCTAAAATTAAATATATAAATTAAAAGATTCCCAAAGCTTATATACTTAGGCACAATAATAACAGTTAAGCCCAACCTACCAAGCTCATAGAGCCATATGTTAAATGTTACTGAAAATAACTAATATTAATAAACCTCATGGTTTGTTCGCCCAACCCATTAGACAGCCCAACCCGGCCCAATATACATTACTCATCACCCCTGTTCTCTCTCAGAGAGAGAAAACAAAAGGGGAAAGCAAAAGTGAAAGAGAACGGGAGATGATGGGCTTACAGTGAGGAGAGGCGATCGTCGGCGCTAGAGGTGGCGCTCATGGGGGTTTCAACGGGAGTGGCCCACCGCGGCGGCGGTGACTACGCCTTCGGCGCAGGGGCGCGGCTAGGTCGGCGCAGCGGTGGCCGTCGGAGCGGTGCCGGCGCGCGGAGGAGAAAGCCGGTGGACACGGTGAGGGCGGAGGTTCTGGCGACTCTCGAGGGAGGCGGGGCTCACGAGTTGTCGGCAGAGTCAGCCGCAAGGGTTGGGGGGAAACTTCAAGAGGTCGCCATCACATCCACGGTGGTGGCGCGCGGAAGGAAGGTCGGTGCGGATCGCACGGGGCTCGGCGGTTTGGGCGCTGCTAGACGCGGGTGTCCCATGGAGTCGACGCCGGGATCGGGGTCGCCTGTGGCTACTGTCGCCGGGGCAGTTGCATCCCGGAGATGGCGTCGGAGGAGATCGGGGCTCAGGTGAGTCTAGGTGTTGTATCAATGCTTTTGTTGGTGATGGCAAACGGGATGGCATGGTGCTGATTATGGGTTTGTAATAGTGTTTTGCTGTTTTGTTGTGGATGGGTGTGGACACGGATACGGACACTCGGGGTCGGACCCGACTGGCAGGGTAGACACGGACATATTTCTGGGTGTTGGTGTTCTGTGTATTGGGTGGTGGTCGCGACAGGGATGGACAAAGGCGGACGATGGTGGTGATGGTGCTGGCAATGGTGACGGTTGCGATGGTTTCTATGGTGGCGGTGGCGATGGTGTTGCATAATCTGCTATGGTGGTGAAGGCAGGGGAGTGGTTCTGGCCGGGAGGAAGGAGAGGACTTTGATATGGTAGATGGAGTTAAGAGCTTTACTGCCATATATATATATATATATAAACTCTCTAAAATCCTATTGAGATGAGGAGAAGGGATTTGATGGATTCCAATTTCTCGTTGCTTTGCTATTGGATATAGGGTTTTGGGATTGGTTGCATCCCTTCTTACGTATACCCAACTATGGATATGCATGAATCATTCTTGTATTTTAAAATTATTCGAACCTAATTCAATAAACTTTTAAAACTAGATTAGTCGAATCCTAAGTCAATATATTGTCATTATAAGTATTTAAACTAATATTCGATATCGTCAAAATAATTTAAAGCACTATTCGATATTATCCAATAGTTTACTTCTTGATCTAACGATTCAAAAATAACCCTTAAGTTAATCATCAGTAATGACTTACAAGAATTATTTAAATCTCATTTAATATTATCAAATAACAAATTCATATAATTCAAATCCCTTTCGAAGAGAGGGTCAACCTAATAATTTTGGAGTGACATCTAATATTTATAAGGTAATATGTATCATCCATCAACTTAATTCTAATAAGCGATTATCATGGCAATTTCGAAGTAGAAAATTAGCATAAAATAGCACAAGTAATATTTTGACAATATAAGATGTTCAAAACCACACTTGAAAATAAATTAACAAATTCTTTTGTTTACAACATTCATAAGTCTAAGAATTCGTCAGGACCTTTTGAAAGTCTAAGATAATCAAACATTTTGTAATGCGGAAGAAGAGAGAAGAAATATTTTTATTAAAACAAATAATACTCTCAAATCATGATTGTTAACAAATTTTGGAAAAACAAGTAAAACAAAATATTTGTGAAAATAATGTTTATATGTTTTCAAGGACGATTTAACACTTGAATACGAAAATAAGGTAAAAATTGAAATAAAATAAATAATAAACAAATCGGGAAGTGGGCTTACAAATCTACCCACCTTAGAAATAAATTCGTCCTCGAATTTAGGAATGTCGAGCATAGATAGGCTGAAGGAAAAGTAGCAACATTGAAATTTTAATAAGATTGATATTGACTGATAGGATAAAATCAAGGGTGACCAAAACTTGCTTAATAAGAATTTTTGATCAAAAGAAAATAGTGATCGAGTATTGACCACGGAAGGATGGAAGTGGAGAAGTACCTAGATATGGCTTGGTGCTGGAGTCTTAGGCTACGGTCTTGAATCAACCGGTCCTAGATGTTCAAGAAATCGATAACCCTAAGGATATTTCACTAATCGAAGACCCTACCCACCTTAGAAATTTTTTTCTCCGAAATTTCGGATGGCACAATTAGTCGTGATCAAGAAATGATATATATGATCGCTGATCAAAATGAATTAGGTCGTGAATAAAATTTGAAATTTTGTCACGGGCATGAATTATGATAAAATAGTCGTGATCATAATGGAAATAAAATCTAAGCATTAGAAGTAGTATAAGCACGACTACGACTATAGTCAAATGGTTTTGGTCACGATCGAGGTCTCTTAGGAACGGTAAAAATCATTTAGCATGAAGCAAAATTATTTAGGCACGGAGATGGTTTTAAAATCCACATGCGGTTGTGACCTAGTGGATTAGGTCAAATATGGTAATTTGTTCTAAATGATTGTTAATGATGAATCGGATAGGAAGCTAATAAGGAGGAAAGGGCTACCAGTTTATCGAGAATGCGACGATGATAAGAAATACGACACTAGTCACCTTGGAAAATGAATAGTCGCAGGTCAATAAAAGATATAGTTTATATGGTATTCGAAAACTGTAACCCTATCCGAAGCCACTTTACCGCAAATTGATGCCTCGCCAGTGTATATCTGGCTGCATGCAATTCTTGGTTCCATGATTCGAGTAAGGATACGGTAACGAATACCCAATCAACTCTATCTAATCTTGACATAACAATTCGAGGATGAAATAGGACAACCAAGGCATAGTTTTAATATCGTTCGATTGCCCACGCTTATCTGGAATTATTTCAACTTAGGGGTCATGCCTCGCCAGTGCGCTGCTGGCTGCAGTGAACCCGCAGTCTCGATAATTCAAATAAGTGGTGACAGTGCGCTGCTGTCTGGCCCTCGCAAGTCAACGAACATTCTTTTAACTATACTTTATAAAATTCAAAGGAGGTTCTAGAATTTCAAACAAGTTCCAAGAGGGTGTAAGTATCTGTCCTTCAAGTATGAATATCAAGTCTTGAAAAGAAAATAATTAGTTAGGGACGATAACTCTTGAATTCAAAAACTTAACTTAAGATTAAGGTATAGACAATTGAGTGAGAATTTATTTAAAAAGATAAATCTCTTGGGTCCAAGACAATATAAGTGATACAAACTCATGATATGGCGATGTTTAGAGAAGACATAAGATAAGGTTGTACGAATGATAAGGTCGGGTAGGAAAGGACCGAAGGCAAAAGAAATATAAACTTGGATTTATATTTCTCTAATATTCAAGATTGAAGGAAAAGTATGTAAATAGCACTATGACTACCCATTATGAATATATTTATACAAAAGTATATATGTATAGCCTAAGTGAATTCCAACAATCCCAAAATAACATTCTAAGAGAAGGTCATCCTATTTCCCAGTAAAATATGAATTTAAATAGCAATAATACATTTTATATTCAATATACACTTTATAGAAATTTTTCACAGTGCTAAAAATGGACTACCAATATATACACTTTTACACATTTACATGGACTACGTTGGTCGCACTACATGACCACTAAGACTTGGGTTGGATTCGGGCTGGTTTAGAACGATCGAAATTTCTAAAAGCCAATAATCCTAATAATAAATAATTAAATAAATAAACATATTTTGGGTCAAGTCACAACTTGTCCTAGTTTTTCTAGTTTGGACCCACTTAAGGCTCAGCTTTTTCTACCCTGGCTAATACACTAGTCAAATCACGCCACTGCACTATCCGTGTCGTCACTTCTAGTCATTTGGCATTCCAAAATTTAACCATGACTAAGATATTACATAATAGTGAATAATTAAATTAAAGATTTCTAAAATTCTAAAAATCATTCCTAATTCAAATAAGTGAACAACAAAATTCCGGAAAGAGGGTTGCGGATTTATCCTTCTTCCGAAATACTATCGGTTCAGAATACAACAGCGCATCCTTCTACGGAAATTATCTAACAGGATTGAGAATTTAATAAGGCCTATGTAGCAACCTTAACTACCCAAATGTCACATTAAATTAGGGACTCTTAATCCTAATTATTCTCTTAAAAAATTGATTTACTCCTAGTTGTGAATGAGCATTTCCTTGTCGCAGGCTTGCAGTAGTACGACTAATATTGGTACTACCACAAGTTCGCATGATTTGCGAAAACTGACCTGCATGGGCCACCACAAAAACTTGTCACGACCCGCACCCGACTTTGGATACGAGACGTGTCCAAGCCAGCCTACGCCGCAGAGTCGGCGGTAGAACGCTGTCAAGCCCGCAAGAAATAAATGCTCAAATAAAACAATATTGCTCATTCACATTTCTAGATTTATTACCACATTTACAATTTAAAGGAAAGTACAAAGTTTTACATTTAATAAAATGATACAACTGTTTTCTATTTCTAGGTTGTCTTCAGCATACCCAAGTCTTCCCAATGCTAAGAGTGATCGTGGCTAAACCTGAAAAATATTGGTTATCCAGTCAAGATTGGAACAAGTACACAAACCGACGACAATGCAAAACATAACAGAATTAACAAGACATGAAAATAGCATATGAGATATGAAAGCTGTAAGAAAACTGATGACATAGCACGATAGAGAAGTAAACAGGGAAAAACTAATAAAAGACATCTATCTAGGTGGGTGTGAAATATCTGTTTCAACATGTGAACGGCTAGGGGGTAAAATACGGCTCACTGCACGTGTCGTGTGCAGCTGCTATCGTGCAAGATTAGACATATTGGGATATTTCTGGATAGTCCACATGTATACTAAGATATTTCCCCTCCCGACAACTCCGTGTGACGAGCGTGTCAACAAGCAGCAAGATATATGTATAGACATGAAATGAAAAGACTACTATGAATCGAAAAGCAATCAGAAAGTGCACTTGCCTGGGGTCCTTAGCTGGTGAAACCAATAATCCCGTCAGGTTCAGAATAGTCCAGTTAGCTATGGTTGATATGCAGACATTTGGATTCGCAAAAGATATAGGAATACAATTAGTCGCAATCAATGATTAATCTAGAAGATATTTTAATTTAAGAAGGTTACTCCTCTACTCCCAATATCCTTAAGGAAACTATTTGTTTTATAAACTATTTATAAAATAGTTATAACCCTTAAAAGACTATATATGATTATTTAGGAAACTACTTATAATATTTTGAAAATAATATTTATTAGTTAAACATATCTTGGCAATTACGTTCAAAAGTCTAGTAAATCGTTTTTAAGTAAAACTCCATTTTTGGAAAATATCTAGGAGTACTACAAATAGATTTTTGAAGTCAACCCCCTGTTTTTAAAATATCCTAAAATAATACCATAATATAATTTAGAGAAGTTTTAGTATATATACAATAATAATAACTAACAATATTAAACTAGTAAATTATTAGTAATATAATAACTTAATAAATAACCCAAAGTATTAAGACTAATAATAATAGGATTTCTTCAAATAATAATGATAATAGTACTTCCTATAGATAGAAAAATAAATAGCCCAATAAATATTTACACCAAGACATTAATTTCAAATAATATTAAAAGCCTCCAATAATATTTATTACAATTTATAAGCCTAAATTAAATATATAAATTAAAAGATTCCCAAAGCTTATATACTTAGGCACAATAATAACAGTTAAGCCCAACCTACCAAGCTCATAGAGCCATATGTTAAATGTTACTGAAAATAACTAATATTAATAAACCTCATGGTTTGTTCGCCCAACCCATTAGACAGCCCAACCCGGCCCAATATACATTACTCATCACCCCTGTTCTCTCTCAGAGAGAGAAAACAAAAGGGGAAAGCAAAAGTGAAAGAGAACGGGAGATGATGGGCTTACAGTGAGGAGAGGCGATCGTCGGCGCTAGAGGTGGCGCTCATGGGGGTTTCAACGGGAGTGGCCCACCGCGGCGGCGGTGACTACGCCTTCGGCGCAGGGGCGCGGCTAGGTCGGCGCAGCGGTGGCCGTCGGAGCGGTGCCGGCGCGCGGAGGAGAAAGCCGGTGGACACGGTGAGGGCGGAGGTTCTGGCGACTCTCGAGGGAGGCGGGGCTCACGAGTTGTCGGCAGAGTCAGCCGCAAGGGTTGGGGGGAAACTTCAAGAGGTCGCCATCACATCCACGGTGGTGGCGCGCGGAAGGAAGGTCGGTGCGGATCGCACGGGGCTCGGCGGTTTGGGCGCTGCTAGACGCGGGTGTCCCATGGAGTCGACGCCGGGATCGGGGTCGCCTGTGGCTACTGTCGCCGGGGCAGTTGCATCCCGGAGATGGCGTCGGAGGAGATCGGGGCTCAGGTGAGTCTAGGTGTTGTATCAATGCTTTTGTTGGTGATGGCAAACGGGATGGCATGGTGCTGATTATGGGTTTGTAATAGTGTTTTGCTGTTTTGTTGTGGATGGGTGTGGACACGGATACGGACACTCGGGGTCGGACCCGACTGGCAGGGTAGACACGGACATATTTTCTGGGTGTTGGTGTTCTGTGTATTGGTGGTGGTCGCGACAGGGATGGACAAAGGCGGACGATGGTGGTGATGGTGCTGGCAATGGTGACGGTTGCGATGGTTTCTATGGTGGCGGTGGCGATGGTGTTGCATAATCTGCTATGGTGGTGAAGGCAGGGGAGTGGTTCTGGCCGGGAGGAAGGAGAGGACTTTGATATGGTAGATGGAGTTAAGAGCTTTACTGCCATATATATATATATATAAACTCTCTAAAATCCTATTGAGATGAGGAGAAGGGATTTGATGGATTCCAATTTCTCGTTGCTTTGCTATTGGATATAGGGTTTTGGGATTGGTTGCATCCCTTCTTACGTATACCCAACTATGGATATGCATGAATCATTCTTGTATTTTAAAATTATTCGAACCTAATTCAATAAACTTTTAAAACTAGATTAGTCGAATCCTAAGTCAATATATTGTCATTATAAGTATTTAAACTAATATTCGATATCGTCAAAATAATTTAAAGCACTATTCGATATTATCCAATAGTTTACTTCTTGATCTAACGATTCAAAAATAACCCTTAAGTTAATCATCAGTAATGACTTACAAGAATTATTTAAATCTCATTTAATATTATCAAATAACAAATTCATATAATTCAAATCCCTTTCGAAGAGAGGGTCAACCTAATAATTTTGGAGTGACATCTAATATTTATAAGGTAATATGTATCATCCATCAACTTAATTCTAATAAGCGATTATCATGGCAATTTCGAAGTAGAAAATTAGCATAAAATAGCACAAGTAATATTTTGACAATATAAGATGTTCAAAACCACACTTGAAAATAAATTAACAAATTCTTTTGTTTACAACATTCATAAGTCTAAGAATTCGTCAGGACCTTTTGAAAGTCTAAGATAATCAAACATTTTGTAATGCGGAAGAAGAGAGAAGAAATATTTTTATTAAAACAAATAATACTCTCAAATCATGATTGTTAACAAATTTTGGAAAAACAAGTAAAACAAAATATTTGTGAAAATAATGTTTATATGTTTTCAAGGACGATTTAACACTTGAATACGAAAATAAGGTAAAAATTGAAATAAAATAAATAATAAACAAATCGGGAAGTGGGCTTACAAATCTACCCACCTTAGAAATAAATTCGTCCTCGAATTTAGGAATGTCGAGCATAGATAGGCTGAAGGAAAAGTAGCAACATTGAAATTTTAATAAGATTGATATTGACTGATAGGATAAAATCAAGGGTGACCAAAACTTGCTTAATAAGAATTTTTGATCAAAAGAAAATAGTGATCGAGTATTGACCACGGAAGGATGGAAGTGGAGAAGTACCTAGATATGGCTTGGTGCTGGAGTCTTAGGCTACGGTCTTGAATCAACCGGTCCTAGATGTTCAAGAAATCGATAACCCTAAGGATATTTCACTAATCGAAGACCCTACCCACCTTAGAAATTTTTTTCTCCGAAATTTCGGATGGCACAATTAGTCGTGATCAAGAAATGATATATATGATCGCTGATCAAAATGAATTAGGTCGTGAATAAAATTTGAAATTTTGTCACGGGCATGAATTATGATAAAATAGTCGTGATCATAATGGAAATAAAATCTAAGCATTAGAAGTAGTATAAGCACGACTACGACTATAGTCAATGGTTTTGGTCACGATCGAGGTCTCTTAGGAACGGTAAAAAATCATTTTAGCATGAAGCAAAATTATTTAGGCACGGAGATGGTTTTAAAATCCACATGCGGTTGTGACCTAGTGGATTAGGTCAAATATGGTAATTTGTTCTAAATGATTGTTAATGATGAATCGGATAGGAAGCTAATAAGGAGGAAAGGGCTACCAGTTTATCGAGAATGCGACGATGATAAGAAATACGACACTAGTCACCTTGGAAAATGAATAGTCGCAGGTCAATAAAAGATATAGTTTATATGGTATTCGAAAACTGTAACCCTATCCGAAGCCACTTTACCGCAAATTGATGCCTCGCCAGTGTATATCTGGCTGCATGCAATTCTTGGTTCCATGATTCGAGTAAGGATACGGTAACGAATACCCAATCAACTCTATCTAATCTTGACATAACAATTCGAGGATGAAATAGGACAACCAAGGCATAGTTTTAATATCGTTCGATTGCCCACGCTTATCTGGAATTATTTCAACTTAGGGGTCATGCCTCGCCAGTGCGCTGCTGGCTGCAGTGAACCCGCAGTCTCGATAATTCAAATAAGTGGTGACAGTGCGCTGCTGTCTGGCCCTCGCAAGTCAACGAACATTCTTTTAACTATACTTTATAAAATTCAAAGGAGGTTCTAGAATTTCAAACAAGTTCCAAGAGGGTGTAAGTATCTGTCCTTCAAGTATGAATATCAAGTCTTGAAAAGAAAATAATTAGTTAGGGACGATAACTCTTGAATTCAAAAACTTAACTTAAGATTAAGGTATAGACAATTGAGTGAGAATTTATTTAAAAAGATAAATCTCTTGGGTCCAAGACAATATAGTGATACAAACTCATGATATGGCGATGTTTAGAGAAGACATAAGATAAGGTTGTACGAATGATAAGGTCGGGTAGGAAAGGACCGAAGGCAAAAGAAATATAAACTTGGATTTATATTTCTCTAATATCAAGATCGAAGGAAAAGTATGTAAATAGCACTATGACTACCCATTATGAATATATTTATACAAAAGTATATATGTATAGCCTAAGTGAATTCCAACAATCCCAAAATAACATTCTAAGAGAAGGTCATCCTATTTCCCAGTAAAATATGAATTTAAATAGCAATAATACATTTTATATTCAATATACACTTTATAGAAATTTTTCACAGTGCTAAAAATGGACTACCAATATATACACTTTTACACATTTACATGGACTACGTTGGTCGCACTACATGACCACTAAGACTTGGGTTGGATTCGGGCTGGTTTAGAACGATCGAAATTTCTAAAAGCCAATAATCCTAATAATAAATAATTAAATAAATAAACATATTTTGGGTCAAGTCACAACTTGTCCTAGTTTTTCTAGTTTGGACCCACTTAAGGCTCAGCTTTTTCTACCCTGGCTAATACACTAGTCAAATCACGCCACTGCACTATCCGTGTCGTCACTTCTAGTCATTTGGCATTCCAAAATTTAACCATGACTAAGATATTACATAATAGTGAATAATTAAATTAAAGATTTCTAAAATTCTAAAAATCATTCCTAATTCAAATAAGTGAACAACAAAATTCCGGAAAGAGGGTTGCGGATTTATCCTTCTTCCGAAATACTATCGGTTCAGAATACAACAGCGCATCCTTCTACGGAAATTATCTAACAGGATTGAGAATTTAATAAGGCCTATGTAGCAACCTTAACTACCCAAATGTCACATTAAATTAGGGACTCTTAATCCTAATTATTCTCTTAAAAAATTGATTTACTCCTAGTTGTGAATGAGCATTTCCTTGTCGCAGGCTTGCAGTAGTACGACTAATATTGGTACTACCACAAGTTCGCATGATTTGCGAAAACTGACCTGCATGGGCCACCACAAAAACTTGTCACGACCCGCACCCGACTTTTGGATACGAGACGTGTCCAAGCCAGCCTACGCCGCAGAGTCGGCGGTAGAACGCTGTCAAGCCCGCAAGAAATAAATGCTCAAATAAAACAATATTGCTCATTCACATTTCTAGATTTATTACCACATTTACAATTTAAAGGAAAGTACAAAGTTTTACATTTAATAAAATGATACAACTGTTTTCTATTTCTAGGTTGTCTTCAGCATACCCAAGTCTTCCCAATGCTAAGAGTGATCGTGGCTAAACCTGAAAAATATTGGTTATCCAGTCAAGATTGGAACAAGTACACAAACCGACGACAATGCAAAACATAACAGAATTAACAAGACATGAAAATAGCATATGAGATATGAAAGCTGTAAGAAAACTGATGACATAGCACGATAGAGAAGTAACAGGGAAAAACTAATAAAAGACATCTATCTAGGTGGTGTGAAATATCTGTTTCAACATGTGAACGGCTAGGGGTAAAATACGGCTCACTGCACGTGTCGTGTGCAGCTGCTATCGTGCAAGATTAGACATATTGGGATATTTCTGGATAGTCCACATGTATACTAAGATATTTCCCCTCCCGACAACTCCGTGTGACGAGCGTGTCAACAAGCAGCAAGATATATGTATAGACATGAAATGAAAAGACTACTATGAATCGAAAAGCAATCAGAAAGTGCACTTGCCTGGGGTCCTTAGCTGGTGAAACCAATAATCCCGTCAGGTTCAGAATAGTCCAGTTAGCTATGGTTGATATGCAGACATTTGGATTCGCAAAAGATATAGGAATACAATTAGTCGCAATCAATGATTAATCTAGAAGATATTTTAATTTAAGAAGGTTACTCCTCTACTCCCAATATCCTTAAGGAAACTATTTGTTTTATAAACTATTTATAAAATAGTTATAACCCTTAAAAGACTATATATGATTATTTAGGAAACTACTTATAATATTTTGAAAATAATATTTATTAGTTAAACATATCTTGGCAATTACGTTCAAAAGTCTAGTAAATCGTTTTTAAGTAAAACTCCATTTTTGGAAAATATCTAGGAGTACTACAAATAGATTTTTGAAGTCAACCCCCTGTTTTTAAAATATCCTAAAATAATACCATAATATAATTTAGAGAAGTTTTAGTATATACAATAATAATAACTAACAATATTAAACTAGTAAATTATTAGTAATATTAATAACTTAATAAATAACCCAAAGTATTAAGACTAATAATAATAGGATTTCTTCAAATAATAATGATAATAGTACTTCCTATAGATAGAAAAATAAATAGCCCAATAAATATTTACACCAAGACATTAATTTCAAATAATATTAAAAGCCTCCAATAATATTTATTTACAATTTATAAGCCTAAAATTAAATATATAAATTAAAAGATTCCCAAAGCTTATATACTTAGGCACAATAATAACAGTTAAGCCCAACCTACCAAGCTCATAGAGCCATATGTTAAATGTTACTGAAAATAACTAATATTAATAAACCTCATGGTTTGTTCGCCCAACCCATTAGACAGCCCAACCCGGCCCAATATACATTACTCATCACCCCTGTTCTCTCTCAGAGAGAGAAAACAAAAGGGGAAAGCAAAAGTGAAAGAGAACGGGAGATGATGGGCTTACAGTGAGGAGAGGCGATCGTCGGCGCTAGAGGTGGCGCTCATGGGGGTTTCAACGGGAGTGGCCCCCGCGGCGGCGGTGACTACGCCTTCGGCGCAGGGGCGCGGCTAGGTCGGCGCAGCGGTGGCCGTCGGAGCGGTGCCGGCGCGCGGAGGAGAAAGCCGGTGGACACGGTGAGGGCGGAGGTTCTGGCGACTCTCGAGGGAGGCGGGGCTCACGAGTTGTCGGCAGAGTCAGCCGCAAGGGTTGGGGGGAAACTTCAAGAGGTCGCCATCACATCCACGGTGGTGGCGCGCGGAAGGAAGGTCGGTGCGGATCGCACGGGCTCGGCGGTTTGGGCGCTGCTAGACGCGGGTGTCCCATGGAGTCGACGCCGGGATCGGGTCGCCTGTGGCTACTGTCGCCGGGGCAGTTGCATCCCGGAGATGGCGTCGGAGGAGATCGGGGCTCAGGTGAGTCTAGGTGTTGTATCAATGCTTTTGTTGGTGATGGCAAACGGGATGGCATGGTGCTGATTATGGGTTTGTAATAGTGTTTTGCTGTTTTGTTGTGGATGGGTGTGGACACGGATACGGACACTCGGGGTCGGACCCGACTGGCAGGGTAGACACGGACATATTTTCTGGGTGTTGGTGTTCTGTGTATTGGGTGTGGTCGCGACAGGGATGGACAAAGGCGGACGATGGTGGTGATGGTGCTGGCAATGGTGACGGTTGCGATGGTTTCTATGGTGGCTGGCGATGGTGTTGCATAATCTGCTATGGTGGTGAAGGCAGGGGAGTGGTTCTGGCCGGGAGGAAGGAGAGGACTTTGATATGGTAGATGGAGTTAAGAGCTTTACTGCCATATATATATATATATAAACTCTCTAAAATCCTATTGAGATGAGGAGAAGGGATTTGATGGATTCCAATTTCTCGTTGCTTTGCTATTGGATATAGGGTTTTGG
>JANAVB010003925.1:0-145849 GCA_029216955.1 Iris pallida
CTCTCAAAGATTATAAGCACTCTTATTTTGAGATAATTTTACAACTAGCATGCATCACCCTTTTATAAGCCCTTGGTAATCCATACATGGAAGGCCAATATATATGGAAACTTCCAATATGCATCAATCATATATTTAATGGAAATCCAATCATAATTGGCTTGCCATAATTGGAAGTCCAATTATATTGAAAGCTAATATATAAAGGGTCCAATCATAAATATATGATCAAAGTAAATATGGAAATACAATCATATATTTTCTTACCATATATGTTCCAAAATAGGATCCATGCACTCCCCGAGCTTCTCCGATACACGGATGGCGCTCGTCGCTCTCCGGGGCATTTTTTCACATAGGTTGGGAACCCCACCCACTCCAACAAATCTCTCCCTTCACAACTAGGTGGAGGAATTCGTCATCCCGACGATCCGCCTGCAGTACTCAAACTTTTCCTTTGGTAGAACCTTCGTGAGCATATCCGCTCCATTGTCATCAGTATGGACCTTCTCAAGCATCGCGTCCTTCTTCTCAACCACATCTCGTATCCAATGATACCGAGTCTCAATGTGCTTGGACCGACTATAAAATGTCTGGTTCTTTACAAGGTCAATAGCACTCTGACTGTCGCAAAGCATTTTATACTGCTCTTGCTTCAGCCCTATTTCCTATAACAGCTTCTTCATTCATAGCAGCTTCTTGCAAGTCTCCATCGTCACAATGTACTCTGCCTCTGTCGTCGACAAGATAACACACTTCTGCAACCGCGACTGCCACGATACCGCTCCTCCAGCAAACATCACCATATAGCCCGAAGTCGATCGTCTCGTATCTACATCTCCAGCCATATCAGCGTCGGTATACCCAACCAGCTTCGGCTCGTCACCACCAAAAAAAAGTCTCCAATCAGTAGTGCCCTAAAGGTATCATAGAATCCACTTGACTGTACTCCAATGTACCCTTCCAGGATTTGAAAGGTACCTGCTAACTGTGCCAACTACATGAGCGATATCTGACCTCGTACACACCATAGCATACATAAGACTTCCCACAGCTGAGGCATATGGAACCCACTCCATATCTTCTTTTTCGTCCTCGGTAGATGGACACTGCTCCTCAGTGAACTTAAAGTGGGCTGCAAGGGAGCAACTCACTTTCTTCGACCCGTCCATCCTGAAACGCTGAAGTACCTAGTGAATGTACTTCTTTTGGGACAAGTATAGCATCTTAGACTCTCTTTTTTGGCTGATCTCCATCCCAAGAATAGTCTTTGCTGTACCCAAATCCTTCATAGAGAAGGCCGCGCCCAGTTGGCGCTTCAACTCCGCTATCCTAATGTCATTCCGACCTACTGATAGCATGTCATCAACATAGAGCAATAAAATGATGAAATCATCCTCGACAAAGTACCTCACAAATACGCAATGGTCCGACGTCGTTCGTGCATAATCATACTCCCCCATAAACGACTCAAACTTCCTGTACCACTGTCTCGGGGCCTGCTTCAGACCATACAAGCTTTTTTTCAACCGACAGACCAAATATGACTTGCCCTTCTCACAGAATCCCTCTGGCTGCTCCATGTATAACTCCTCCTCAAGATCATCGTGGAGGAATGTCGTCTTAACGTCCATCTGCTCGACCTCTAGTCGAAACTGGCTGCCAATGCTAGCCCCACCCAAATAGACGACTGCTTGACGACTGGAAAAAAGATCTCATCATAATCTATGCCTTTCCGCTGACCGTAGCCTTTAACTACCAGCCTCGCTTTGTATCGAGGGCGAGTAGCATCATCCGTCTGCTTCACTCTAAATACCCATCGATTCTTCAAAGCCTTCTTGTCCTTTGGCAACCGCACCATCTCATAAGTAGAATTGGCGTGTAAGGAACTCATCTTCTTCTGCATAGCCTCCATCCACTCCTGCTTGTGTTCATCTTCCATAGCCTCTACAAAACTTTCGGGCTCTCCTCCGTCAGTCAATAGCACATACTCACCCGGTGAGTATCTCGTAGATGGTCGACGCTCTCTGTCGCTCCTTCTCAGTGGAGCCACTGGTGCTGGCTGTATACCAACAGCCTCCTCCTCTTCAGGAACCGCCTCCCTGGCATGCTCATCCTCCTGAGGGACACCCTGACCACCATCAGCAGGTTGATGATCAAGGTTGGGAGCAACTCCATGTACTGGCTCCTCCATAATTGGATCCTCTACGATGTCCTCTGGAAACTGCTCGAAGCGAAATAACTCTAACTCAGGCAATTCCTCAGCCTCAGAAGGCGTTTCGGAATCCTGAGTGTTGGTCATGGTCTGATCCTCGATGAATACCACGTCCCTGCTTCTGTAGTGCTTTCTTTCTACCGGGTCATAGAGTCTATAGCCAAACTCATCCCGGCCGTAGCCGACAAAGATGCATCGCCTCGTCTTTGACTCAAGTTTGGACCTCTCGTCCTTCGGTACATGCACGAAGGCCTTACAGCCAAACACTCGCAGGTGATTATATGACGGCTCTTTGCCGTACCATACTTTGTCAGGCACATCACCCTGTAAAGGAGCACTATGAGATAAATTAATAACATAAGTAGCTGTGAGAACAGCCTCACCCTAATAACTGCTCGGCAAGTTTGCTTCTGACAGCAAATACCGCACCCTCTCCATCAGTGTCCTGTTCATGCGCTCCGATACACCATTGAGCTGAGGTATCTTGGGCGGAGTCTTATGGTGTCGTATCCCTTGTTCTCTGCAATAAGCATCAAAGGGACCAATGTATTCGCCGCCGTTGTCGGACCGAATACACAATAACTTCTTGCCCGTCTCTCTTTCAACAGAGGCCTAAAACTCTTTGAAAGTAGGCAGTACCTGATCCTTGGTCTTTAAGGCATAGACCCAAACCTTCCTGGAACAGTCATCAATAAAAGTTACAAAGTAAGAAGCACCACCAATAGATTTTACCTTCATAGGACCGCAGACATCCGAGTGAATCAACTCGAGCAACGCCGGCTTCCTTGAACTTGGATGACTTTGGAAAGACACCCTATTTTGCTTCCCAGCTAAGCAGTGCGTGCACTTCTCCAACTTTGTAGACTTGAGCCCTGGAATTACCTTCATGTTCACCAAGTAGCTCATCCCCTTCTCGCTGATATGGCCGAGCCGCCTGTGCCACAACTCGGTAGACGCATCACTGACTGCGTTCACCTCATGTGTTTCCTGTGCGCTCCCATCCATATAGTAAATATCGAACTTCTTGCTTCCTCTGGCAATCACCATCGAACCTCTAGAAAGCTTCCACTGACTATTCCCGAAGAGACTGAAGAATCCCTCATTATCCAACCTTCCAACTGACACCAGGTTGAAAAGGATATCAGGGACATGATGAACATCTTTGAGAACAATAACTGCACCCGTCTTCGTTTTCAAATGCACATCTCCAATGGCAACCGCCTTGGACACATCTCCATTGCCCATCTTCAACACTCCACAGTCGCCTGTCGTGTAAGTGGCAAATAGTGCCATGTTGTGAGATACATGCGCTGAAGCCCCTGAGTCCACCAGCCAAGAATTGTCATCGCAGGCGAGGTTTGTGATTACCTCATCACCTACGACGATCACATCGCCTCCATGTATCGAGGCCACCGCTGTAGTGTTCTCATCTTGCTTCCCCTTGTCGCCCTTCTTCTCTCTCTTCCAAGCGAAATAGTTCCGCTTGATGTGGCCCTTCTTGCCAAAGTTGTAACACTCCGAGTCCTCGTACCGACCCTTGGACTTCCTCCTGTTCTTGTCTCTGCCACCACCTGGACCCCTACTTTTGTTCCTTCTGCGGCTCTCTGAAACCAATGCCTCTGAGTGGTGGGATATTGATGAAGTGCCCTGAAAACATCTCCACATCTCTTTATTCAGCATCCCGCTCTTGGCAAACTCCAGACTGACCACGTCTTCTGGAGCGGAAGCGATCATAGATACTCGTACGGTCTTCCACGAGTCTGGCAATGTACATAGCAACCAAAGTCCTTGAACTTCGTTGTCGAACTTGACTCCCATCGAGGATAGCTGGTCCACCACGCTCTGGAACTCACTCAAGTGATCCGTAATGGATGCACCATCTTTGTACCGTAGACCCATCATCATCCGGATTAGGAACAGTTTGTTTACCCCGATCTTTTTCGCGTACAAAGATTCTAGTATAATGCCCCAGTCCTAAAATACGTAGGACTAGGAACGTAGACATGCCAGTCGTATAATAAATATACGTAAGCTGTAAAATATAGTAGAACCATAACTAATCTCATCCACACAAAATAAATGAATAAAGATATCATATAATAATAATGATTTGTCTTGATACGATATGTTGGGCGGAGACAAATCCACTACCAACAAGCAAAGAAAAAAATACATAAGGAAATAAATGATTTTGGCGAGCGAAGACGATCCAAGTACAATTATCCTCGTAGAAAAGCAATTATCATGGTTAGAGCTAGAACACCTGCGAAAGACAATAGCACACACCTGGCGAGATAACCAGGTCCTCAGAGGGACGTAACAAGACACATAATATCATGCCATATAAACTGAATAAATATTGCTCAAATAAATAAGTCAATTAGATTATAACATGGTCCAATACACACCTATTGAACGAGCTTACCATCCCTCCAACCAAACAAGGACAGGAGATGGTAAACTAATTCACGGTGACGTATCTTTCCATGCTATGAATCCAATATGGTATCCGGACCCCAACAAGGTTCAATACCTTCTCATCGAAGTAGTAAGTAACACCTACAACCAAACAAGGACAAGATGTGACAAACTAATCCGCGACAAGTTATTATTCCAAGCCACGGTCAGATACAAGTACCCAAACCAAAAGTACTCGTACCTAACGGATAAGGTAGCCTAACCGTTCTAAGTGAAATATAGTTAAGAATAATCCTTCCTACGCATGGACCCTGGCTAAATAGGATCGACATAGTCCCCCCTTGGGCACCAGAGGCCCCATCAGTAAGAGCATGACGTTCTGCAGAATCGCCAGTGGTCGTCAGTAATCATGGGTAATCTGACCCGTGTCTCCGACGGAGCTCACGGGTTACAAAAGGGAAAGTGAATCGAAGCCCATACGCTAAGAAATTGTCCTCCCCGTCCAATGCCTACTCTGTTGTATCCACAACAGTAAACCTCTATAACCGCTAAGTCAAACTAAGCATGCAACATCTATTAGCGATTATTTCTATCGCACGGCTTATACGTACCGGTGGCCAGCCAGTCACGTATGTCCGTGTTCTACAAGCGACACACAACATCGTGTTACAACGTGTCAAGGCCAATGAATGCAACACACAAGGTGGTCCCTTAAATCTAGGTTTAATGTGTAAAAAAATAATACATAGCAGGAAATATAAATGAACAGTAAGTTCTTAACAGGTTATACCATGTATCACAGTTTATTTTGCATAAAACAAATAATAAATAATACATAAAATATGAGCTAAAATAAATAAACAGCAAATGGCAAGGTGTCTTGCCTGGTAGGATGCCTGGTGTGCTGCAATGATCAATGTGGCACGAACTGCGACTTCGGTGTAACAACTATGTAAGGTGACCTCTGATGGTGGCACAGACAGTTCCATTGGGTCCAGAAGGGTCAATTTAGTTAGGGTCGACATAAGGTGGAAGAAAAGAATTGGCAAATGAAATAGGAAGATTGGGATTGGTCATGGACATGAGAAAATTCAAAAGAATGATAATAATATATATTCGATTTTTAGAAAACTATTTATAATACTTGATAAAATATTTTATAGTAAACTATCTTTGAGATAATATATAATAATGTATATATATTTGAAGAAATTAAAATCTAGCAATTTTAGTGATTTAAGGCTACAAACAAATTTTGTTAAATCATATTTGTGTCCAAACTATATTTAAAATACTATGAAATATTAATATATTCTCACCATTAATATATTCTTACAAATATAATATTATATTATCACAAGTATAATTTAAATTATTAATTCATTTATTTGTATAAAATATTTAATATAATCTCCTTAATATGAATATATGGTGCATATAATAAAAATAATAAAGATAATAAATGATAAACTTAATATGAATTATGAATAAGCCAAAGAAAACGTGAGTATAAACTCAACTATACTCTTCCCTTCTTCCTTAGAGTGAAGAGCATCCCAAACTAAATAAAATAATAATACTACTATTAGTAACTTTAATACTAATCAGGACAATAAAAATAATAATAATAATAATAATAATAATAATAATAATAATAATAATAATAACAATAAAATAAAACAAACAAAAATAAAAGTAAAATGACACATCAACTGTGTCTTTAGAAAGAGAGGATGGGAGAAAGAAAGGTGAAAAAGAAAGAGAGAGGGGCTCGAGGAATCGGGATGGAGGAGGTGACTCGTCGGGGCGCTGCACCGGCGTTGGATGGCACCGAGCACAGAGAAGGCGGTTCGGCGTGGGAAGAGGCAGAGAGAGCGGTGGAGGTGCGCGGGTAGATCGGCGCACACGCGACGGCTAGGGCACGCCGGCGGCCGGAGTGCGAGGGAACGGGGAAGGCTGCGGACGGGAGAGAGGAAGCAGGGGCGGCTCGACGGTCGGATCTAGGGCACGACGGCGGAGCGCTGGGCTCGCGCTGGATAGCGGAAAGTGGTGGTGGAGCGTGGCCGCCGTTGATGGCCGCGCGGGGTTTCTCGACGGATGGCCGGGAGTGCCAGATCTGGCGCCTACGCGGAGCGACGGAGGTGGTGCACGCTCGACGGATCCTGCCGGCGGCCACGGTGGCGAGGACGCGACGGGAATCGATGGTGAGTTGGTCGGAATTTGTGGAAGATGAATTTTGGAAAAAAATAATATAGAGGAGTACCTGCCTATTTATAGGATGTGGGAATTCCCAATTGGATAAGTATTAGGAAGATTTAAAACCCGATTAGATAATTCAGTCTATTAATTTAAATCATTGAAATCAAATCTAAATTCAATTTCAATTTCAATTTAAATCTATTAATTCTACCTTTATACTATTTAAATTAAATCCATAAAATTAAATCGAGATTAAAAATGGCCACAATAATTTCCAAATATATTTTTCAAAAATACCAATAATAATAATTTTGAAAATAATAAATCTTTTTGAATAATAAAATATTAATATTAATAAATTTCAAAAATTATATTTTTATTTAAAAATAAACTAATAAAATATTATGAAATATATATGTGCAAGCACGAGTAATATTTATACTTTTTTAGTATACAATAAGAATATTATTTATTATTAATTACTGCATAAATGAAGGCTTTTAGTAAATAAAATAACAACTTGGTAATGATAGCAAAATAATTATTATATATATTTATTTGAAATTTTTTTAAAATACAAAAATATTTTTCTAACAAATATGTATGCTCGCACATATTCGCACTCGTCGAGCTATTACGAAAAAAATGACATTTCGTGCGCGACGTACAATACGACTACCCAACGTACAATACAAAATTTTAAATCAGAACCAAATTTAAATAAAAAATAGTAGAAATTTAGGGGTTTTACATCCTACCCAACTTAAAAGAATTTTGTCCTCGAAATTAAGAATTTGGAGGGGGTGAGAAGACACAAGGGGGTATCGGTGGGGAACAATAAATTAATTGGCGAGATAAAGAGATGATGTTTGTCATGCGATTTGCAAGTCGTGGCTTAAAAGATAAAATTTAAAGTTAGTCATGATAACATGCAAAGGAGTAATATAGTATCAAGAGAATAAATGAGAGGCCTAAAAGGTATGTTTTGAAAGTAGGTTGAGGGTACGATTTAAGAGAACGAATTTGATTTACTCGATTAGAAGGTCATGATAGTAAATATAGGGCCGAGAAAAAGACGAGTAGTTTAGGATGAAGATATAGTAATATCGAGTGATAATAATCATAATCGATATGAAGGCTAGAGGAAGTTCTAGTACAACGCCTTCGTCCTTTTAAAATAGGTGAAGGCGAACGCAATAAGGAGTTCAAGATGATATTATTGAATACGAGTACGTGATTCAAAGACGACCGAAAATTTTAAAGGAATTGTCAAGGCAATCATGGATGGGATTCTAGAGGACAAGTTTAGCTATGTCCCCATCCACGTAGAACGATAGATAAAAGCGAACCAAAGTGCACTCGGTTGATCAGACCATCATACACCGGTTCTGATTAGACAATATGTTAGTGAGCGCGCTCAATAGAATAAGTCATGAACAAACTCGATAAACGGATGAGTTTGCAAAACTAGATTATAGTAGCAACTTTAGTCAAGGTGGTAAAAATATAGGCACGAGAGACTAAGATTGGAAGAAGGTAGAAATTGGTTCGAACTTCTAAAGGATATAAGTCATGTCATGTGATGGTCTTTATAAAGTCGTCCTATAGTCTTCTTATCCAAGTCCTTGGTTGACTAGATGGGTTAGGGTTCTCTAAATTCTAAAATCTAAGTAAACTTGCTAATATAGGTTACAAGGACAAAGGGATTGCTAGGTCATAAGGCATTCTACCCAACTTAAAAGAATTAACTAATGGTGTTTTGGGACAAAAAACATGTCCAACTAGTAGGGATCACCTGTCTAACCTCTAGCAAGCACGAAGGGAAGATAAGAACTATGATAGAAGGAATCAAGCAAGATACAATCGATGAGTCGGTCGAATATGGAATCGAAGAAAAAAGGTCAAGTATGTGGATGAGATCCTAGACTTCTAATCCTATTTGCAGGCCTATTTGGTACGGTAAAGTAACCAAACAATTTATCTTGACCTGCATGGGCCACCACAAAAACATGTAATGCCCAGTCCCAAAATACGTAAGACTAGGAACGTAGACATGCCAGCCGTATAATAAATATACGTAAGCTGTAAAATGCAGTAGAACCATAACTAATCTCATCCACACAAAATAAATAAATAAAGATATTATATAATGATAATGATTTGTCTTGATACAATATGTTGGACGGAGACAAATCCACTACCAACAAGCAAAGGAAAAAAATACATGAAGAAATAAATGATTTTGGCGAACGAAGACGATCCAAGTGCAATCATCCTCGTAGAAAAGCAATGATCACGGTTAGAGCTAGAACACCTGCGAAAGACAATAGCACACACCTGGCGAGATAACCAGGTCCTCAGAGGGACGTAACAAGACACATAATATTATGCCATATAAACTGAATAAATATTGCTCAAATAAATAAGTCAATTGGATTATAACATGGTCCAATACACACCTATTGAACGAGCTTACCATCCCCTAACCAAACAAGGACAGGAGATGGTAAACTAATTCACGGTGACGTATCTTTCCATGCTATGAATCCAATATGGTATCCAGACCCCAACAAGGTTCAATACCTTCTCATCGAAGTAGTAAGTAACACCTACAACCAAACAAGGACAAGATGTGACGAACTAATCCGCGACAAGTTATTATTCCAAGCTACGGTCAGATACAAGTACCCAAACCAAAAGTACTCGTACCTAACGGATAAGGTAGCCTAACCGTTCTAAGTGAAATATAGTTAAGAACAATCCTTCCTACGCATGGGTCCTGGCTAAATAGGATCGGCATAGTCCCCCCTTGGACACCAGAGGCCCCATCAGTAAGAGCATGACGTTCCGCAGAATCGCCAGTGGCCATCAGTAATCATGGGTAATCTGATCCGCGTCTCCGACGGAGCTCACGGGTTACAAAAGGAAAAGTGCATCGAAGCCCATACGCTAAGGAATTGTCCTCCCCGTCCAATGCCTACTCTGTTGTATCCACAACAGTAAACCTTTATAACCGCTAAGTCAAACTAAGCATGCAACCTCTATTAGCGGTTATTTCTATCGTATGACTTATACGTACTGGTGGCCAGCCAGTTACGCATGTCCGTATTCTACATGCGACACACAACTTCGTGTTATAACGTGTCAAGACCAATGAATGCAACACACAAGGTGGTCCCTTAAATCTAGGTTTAATGTGTAAGAAAAAATAATACATAGCAGGAAATATAAATGAACAGTAAGTTCTTAACAGGTTATGCCATGTATCACAATTTATTTTGCATAAAGAAAATAATAAATAATGCATAAAATATGAGCTAAAATAAATAAACAGCAAATGGCAAGGTATCTTGCCTGGTAGGACGCCTTGTGTGCTACAATGATCAATGTGGCACGAACTGCGACTTCGGTGTAACAACTATGCAAGGTGACCTCTGATGGTGGCACAGACAGTTCCATTGGGTCCAGAAGGGTCAATTTATTTAGGATCACATAAGGTGGAAGGAAAGAATTGGCAAATGAAATAGAAAGATTGGGATTGGTCATGGACATGAGAAAATTCAAAAGAAAATGATAATAATATATATTCTATTTTTAGAAAACTATTTATAATACTTGATAAAATATTTTATAGTAAACTGTCTTTGAGATAATATATAATAATATATATATTTGAAGAAATTAAAATCTAGCAATTTTAGTGATTTAAGGCTACAAACAAATTTTGTTAAATCATATTTGTGTCCAAACTATATTTAAAATACTATAAAATATTAATATATTCTCACCATTAATATATTCTTACAAATATAATATTATATTATCACAAGTATAATTTAAATTATTAATGCATTTATTTGTATAAAATATTTAATATAATCTCCTTAATATGAATATATGGTGCATATAATAAAAATAATAAAGATAATAAATGATAAATTTAATATGAATTATGAATAAGCCAAAGAAAACGTGAGTACAGACTCAACTGTACTCTTCCCTTCTTCCTTAGAGTGAAGAGCATCCCAAACTAAATAAAATAATAATACTACTATTAGTAACTTTAATACTAATCATGACAACAATAATAATAATAATAATAATAATAATAATAATAATAATAATAACAATAAAATAAAATAAACAAAAATAAAAATAAAAGTAAAAAAGACACATCAACTGTGTCTTTAGAAATAGAGGATGAGAGAAAGAAAGGTGAGAAAGAAAGAGAGAGGGGCTCGAGGAATCGGGATGGAGGAGGTGACTCGCCGGGGCGCTGCTCTGACGTTGGGTGGCACCGAGCACAGAGAAGGCGGTTCGGCGTGGGAAGAGGCGGAGAGAGCGGTGGAGGTGCGCGGGGAGATCGGCGCACGTGCGACGGCTAGGGCACGCTGGCGGCCGAAGTGCGAGGGAACAGGGAAGGCTGCGGTCGGAAGAGAGGAAGCAGGGGCGGCTCGGCGGTCGGATCTAGGGCACGGCGGCGGAGGCTCGCGGTGGACAGCGGGAAGTGGTGGTGGAGCGTGGCCGCCGTTGATGGACGCACGGGGTTTCTCGACGGATGGCCGGGAGTACCAGATCTGGCGCCTACGCGGAGCGACGGAGGTGGTGCACGCTCGGCGGATCCTGCCGGCGGCCACGGTGGCGAGGACGCGGCGGGAATCGATGGTGAGTTGGTCGGAATTTGTGGAAGATAAATTTTGGAAAAAAATAATATGGAGGAGTACCTGCCTATTTATAGAATGTGGGAATTCCCAATTGTATAAGTATTAGAAAGATTTAAAACCCGATTAGATAATTCAGTCTATTAATTTAAATCAATGAAATCAAATCTAAATTCAATTTCAATTTCAATTTAAATCTATTAATTCTACCTTTATACTATTTAAATTAAATCCATAAAATTAAATCGAGATTAAAAATGGCCACAATAATTTCCAAATACATTTTTCAAAAATACCAATAATAATAATTTTGAAAATAATAAATCTTTTTGAATAATAAAATATTAATATTAATAAATTTTGAAAATTATATTTTTATTTAAAAATAAACTAATAAAATATTATGAAATATATATGTGCAAGCACGAGTAATATTTATACTTTTCTAGTATACAATAAGAATATTATTTATTATTAATTACTGCATAAATGAAGGCTTTTAGTAAATAAAATAACAACTTGGTAATGATAGCAAAATAATTATTATATATATTATTTTGAAACTTTTTTAAAATACAAAAATATTTTTTCAAACAAATATGTATGGTCGCACATATTCGCACTCGTTGAGCCATTACGAAAAAAATGACATTTCGTGCGCGACGTACAATACGACTACGCGACGTACAATACAAAATTTTAAATCAGAACCAAATTTAAATAAAAAAATAGTAGAAATTTAGGGGTTTTACATCCAGCTTCTCCTATAACGTCTTCGCGTGCTCAATATTGGCAACGTGGTTGTACAGGTTCTCGTCAACGAACTGCCGCATGTACCCACACACCTGTATATGCTCGAAGTTCCAGTCCTCATCGGATTTGTCACTGGACTTCTCGGATGCAACTACTAGAAGATGCAGCTTCTTGACGAACAGCAAATCCTTCATCTTGCTCTGCCAATAATGGCAGTTGGTACCGTTCAGGTTCACCATGCGCACCGGCTTCGCATCCATCTCTGCTTCGTAGTTTGACTGTCAACTCCTGACACTTCTTTGAACCCAAAGCTCTGATACCACTCTGTTGGGAACGAAGCGCGAAAACCATTCCCCCAAACCAGAAAGTCCTGTGAGAGAACCAAGCAAAAGCACACAAACCAAAAAAATGCCAAACACAATCACGTAGACACAAAGATTTTTGATGTAGAAAACCCTTATGGGAAATACCACGGGACGATCGGAGTCCAACCCTGAAGAACCTCCACTAATGGAATAAAGAGAATACACCCTCTACAAGCTCCTCCCGATACAACACGGATCACCACAACTCACTTGAAAGAAGAAATTTTTTGATTGCGGACTCCGAAGAACAAGAGATGCCAAAAAATTATTCGAAGCAATCTCTCCTTCACAATAGTCCTTAATCCTCTCTCTCTCTCAAAGATTGTAAGCACTCTTGTTTTGAGATAATTTTACAACTAACATGCATCACCCTTTTATAAGCCCTTGGTAATCTATACATGGAAGGCTAATATATATGGAAACTTCCAATATGCATCAATCATATATTTAATGGAAATCCAATCATAATTGGCTTGCCATAATTTGAAGTCCAATTATATGGAAAACTACTATATGAAGGGTCCAATCATAAATATATGATCAAAGTAAATATGGAAATCCAATCATATATTTTCTTACCATATATGTTCTAAAATAGGATCCATGCACTCCCCGAGCTTCTCCGACACACGATGGCGCTCGTCGCTCTCCGGGGTATTCTCCACATAGGTTGGGAACCCCACCCACTCCAACATGTTTTACTTCTTTGGACGCACGAAGACAACAACCATTTATAAAGGTGCTTGATGTTATTTGCTAACCATATATGTTGTTTCTTCCACCTCTACAACTGCTTGTGCAGCCATAGGGTTTCATCATGTTTTCAGAAGTCTTTATCTTGACTAAACTATTAAATCATAGGCCTCCGACGTGGCTAATTTGGAGGAAATCACCAAGCGCATACTCTTTGGATTTTATGCTTACATGATTTACTAGGAGGTGAATTTTCCAAAACTGAGAAAAATGATGGAAAATAAAATTGATATTTTTTTGTTATCTTTTAATTAATTTTAGTTGTTTTAGAAAGAGATTATTTTTATTTCTTTTGTAAGTTATGATTTAAGTTATCATAGGGATAAGCCTTCAGAGATTTGATTTATCTTCTTTTTATTTATTGAGAGCCTATAAATAGTCTGTAAGTTCATAAAATATTGATCAAAGAATTAAAGTATGGAAATGTGAAATCTATTTGTTTGTATGGTGCGATGTCAAAAATTCTAAAGTGGATCTATCTATCTTATCTCTTTCTCCGCCTCAGACATTACCAACACATGTCATTCCAAATCGAATATTCTAATTATTATTTTTGTCTTTCTGTTAAATTTATTTGTGAGAAATTTATAATAGTTGATTGTCACATTCTATTTAAAGCTTATGTACTCAATTCTTCATAAACCCTAATTTAATACTAATTATTTTCCCTAGGTCATGCGTCACCTAGTTTCTAACCTCTTATAAACTGCTTGATTCTTTGCTAATTTTTTCTCCTAAACTTTCCAATATTTCTACATTTTTTCTAGTCTTTATCAGAATATTTTTATGACATTTGGAATCCCTTATTCTACTGTAACGTTCTTTTGAAGTCCATCCATTACCTTTAGAAACTCCTAGAATCTCTTTAGCTACCATGTTAGAGCAAATTGACATATAATACCACATAATATAAGTATTACTTATATGGCTCATCTTTCTTCTTTGTCATTCTAGCTTTGACAGTACTAAGTTCTCTCCTTTCAAGTTCCATACAATCTAGTTCTTTTTTTCTTCTTCTTCTTTTTCATAATCTTCCTCTTTCATTTTCTAATAATATTATATAATACTAGAAACCTATCTTGTATGGTTAAGCTATCTCATAATATAATAACATTCTTTACATGCAAGTCTATACACCTGTCTAGTAAAAAAATCTAAAAATATATAATATTGGGTCCATTGTTAAAGTAATTAAATATGCATATATTTTTTTCCAAAACACGATTTACTATAGCAAGTTCATACTCCAATCTGAAATGAAGAATCTTATTACCACTTTGTTCATAATTCCTTCAAAAACTCTATGCATATTATCATAATCGCTAGTTCTTTTTCCAACATAAATTAATTTTTCTCTCTTGTAGATCTTTTCTCTTCAACCAGATCACTACCCATATGTTCATAAGATTATTTTTTGATATTATAATACAAATTAATGTAATATTTTTGTAGAAAAAATTACATATTTAACCTTAACCCTTACTACAATTATAGAGTTCTTGGTAACAATAGAACTTTAACATGATATCAGTGCCATGCACCCGAGTCCAACTCTTGTTTGAGGGCCATAAAGTAGGCATTTTTACCTGTGTGAACTTGTTTAAATAATGTAAATTTGACCTTCACCAAAATTTTAGAGTTTAACTCTAAACATTTGGTCTCCTCTTATGACAAACGGATGGTTATAATAAATTTAGAATTCTTTAAAAATTAAAATTTATATAACATTGTGAATATAATATACACAACTAAGATATCATTATGATTAGGATAAGTTTGACTTTAACTTTATATTTATTGTTTATATTAAGAGAAACTAATTTATGGTACAAATAGAGGAAGATTAGTATGATGTTCATGATGACATCCACTTAATCCAATAACATGTGTAGTGGAAATACATAAGATGATTACTACTGATTTTTGACTTGATCAACTTATTTTCTACTCTATAAAATTTAAAAATAATAACATATGATTTGAATATTTCTACTTTCTTACATTATTAACACCTAGACATATTTTTTTTTCATTTTCTTCGCATAAACTTTCTAAGGCCATTTTGCAAATAAATAAATGATGGAACCAACTATACAATGAATTTAATTTTATTCCAATTCTGATTATGTAACCATGGAAGAACATACCTAATTACAAATAAATGATAGTATACATTCACATGTGACAAACTTTGCATGCAATATTTTGCGTAGAACTACATTTAGAGAGTTAGTTGTTATTGATACCAATTGTTTTGAATGACTAAAAGTCGTCATATGTCGATTAATAATTAAGGAGTTTCATATGTATGTAGAGTCTATTAGTGATTAAGGAATAAGGAGTTCATATGTAAATGTTGGTAATATGTTGTACTTTTGAAATATTTGTTATTCCTAGTCATGATGAGTGCTCATTTGACAACCCTTAGATTATTTATTACCGAAGCAAGTATGTATCCACCTTAAGCTCTAATTATATGAAGCAATAAGCCAATAAGTAATTGTTAGAATAGTTGAAGGAGTAATACGTTCCTAGGGGCCAGGAAGCTTTGCTGTTTGGGGTGAAGAATATATTATGCATGTGGGATCATTTCAATCCTCGACAATAATTGCTCTCAAAGTCGAAATACATGTTATTTCAAATAAGATTATGAGTACTAATTATCTATTGGTTTGGACCATATACTATGTTTTGCGTAGAAGGAACTCTGAACTAGTCATTGATGTCGTATAAGTATATCTCAATCCTACATATACTATGCCAGCGCTCTTAAATGTGGATGCACCTCTAACTATTTTTTACAAGAGTGGCATTCTAAATGTTACTTGAAGACTCAAATCATGTATCTTCTTCAACCTAGACGTCCGGTGATATTAGTTTGGCATATCATTTAGACCGATTGAGGAATTACTTATTATATTTCATGTGAAGACGAAATTAATAATAACTAGATAAACTTAAATGGACAGGAATTGTAGATCATTATTATTTTAATTAAAAGTCATCTAAAATAAAGTAATGCCTAACCTTAATGTCTAGAACCTTGTTAGCAATTCGGCAAACGGAAAAAATTCGGAACGGCAAAAGTACGAATATAAATCGACTCAGTGCAAATAAAATACGTTCAAAAATTCGGTCAAATGTTCAAAAATTGAAAATATTGAGATTAGAAACTTTACATTCTTAAATATATTGTCAAATTTGGTTAATTAAATAGGTTCCTAACATGTTTATTGTACCAAATTTGTCAATAATTTATACAGAACATGTTTAAAACTTTTCATGCTTAAAATTTATGTATTGATTTAGATCTGTCAAAAATACGCAAGTATTATACGTTTATGAAAGATACGAAAAAATTTGCGTATAATACGAGTTTTATTCGGGTGATTGCTATCAAGGGTCTAGAAGATGCATGGACCCTACCTCTCTCCCTCAATCTAGTTAGCATACCCCAGCAAAAAGCTAACCTAACTAACCCCCCACCCATGATGATGAGCCGTGACCTCAAAAGATAAGAGTTGTATTAGTAGCTAATTACATCACTCAAAAGTCCTGGTCCAACACTCAAACTCTCACATCCTCCATTTTAGTAACCACACCAACAATGGGGGACTAATATTTGAGTAAATGCTGATCTACATATATCACAATTAGAGTATGTATACAGAATCACTTTTTACTTAATTACAGTTTTTAGTAAAAAAGAAGAAGAAGATAGAAACAAAATCTCTTCATTATTCAAATAGGATATCTCTTCATTATTTAGGATGATAGCTCGGTGAAATTTTATATCTTTCTGTTTAAATTTTGTTCGTTTGTTTCTCTCTCCATCTCTCTCTAGCTCCTTCTTCTTTCATTCTCCTTGGTCTCGAGAAGAGGAAGAGGAAGAGGAAGAGGAGAGGTGAAGGAAATTGTTGATCGTTAGAATTTTTCTCGCTTAGATCTGGAATCTCAACGTGAGTTCTTCCTCTGATCTCGAAAGATCTGTGTTTTTTTTGGTTTTTTTGGGGTGGAATTTGGTTCAAGAATATGACTTTTTTGTGTGTGTAGGTTTGGTCGTTGTTGTTGTTGATAATTGGAGCGAGCAGTAATGACGGTGGAGGCGGGAGAGTGCAATGGCGGCAGGCGCGGAGGAGATCCGAAGGGCGCGGAGGAGATCGGCGGGAACTATGTGATCGTCAATGGCGGCGGAGATCACTCCTCGGAGGAGGATCTGGATCACGACGTCGATCGCGATCACGATCCCAAGGAGGAGAAGAAGAAGAAGAGCCCGGATCCGAGTGGAGCGAAAGAGGAGAATGGCGGTGGTGATGTGTGCGAGAAGGACGCTGTTCCGGAGGAGAATGGAGATGGGGCTTCGGCTGTCGAGAGATCGGATGCCTCCGTAGGAGCTGTTGCGGAAATGGAAGCGGAAGAGGAGAATGGCGGTGCTGATGCTTCATCTGTCGAGAGATCCGGTGCCGGGATCGAGTCGGCGGTTACGAATGATGCTAAGGAGGCGACGGAAGGTGTCACAGAAGGGAACGGTGAGGAAGGAGAACCGGCTCCGAGTGCCGCCACCACCAAGAAGGAAGATGGTCGTCAGGTTGTCGAGATATCGGCTGCGGATGTCGCGAGCAAGCAGGAGAAGGGGATGGAAGTAGATAATGGCGAAGTTAAAGCAACAGATGATAAAGAGACTGTTGTCAAGGAAGTGCACAAGGATGGAAGTGGGGAAGCAGAAACTGGATCGGGATCGGAGACGATTGCAGAATCACAGCAGCCCGAACTTGAGATTGCTGCTGATGCTGAGACTGAGAACCCAGTGCAATCAGAAGTAGAAGATGTAAAGGAGTCGGTGGCTGAGGTTATTGTCGAAGTAGAAGATGTGAAGGATTCGGAGCCGGTTATAGTTTCAGAATCAGTTGAGACGGCTGTGGTCGAAGAGTCCGGCAACCCGGAGTTAGTAGAGTCGGCTTCAGAAGTCGAGGAAGTTCATTCAAGACAGCAGCCTTCAAGACACCAGCATGAAGAAATCGAGGAAGTTCAATCAAGACAGCAGCCTGAAGTAGTCGATGAAGTTCAATCAAGACAGCAGCCTGAAGAAGTCGAGGAAGTTCAATCAAGACAGCAGCCTGAAGAAGTCGAGGAAGTTCAATCAAGACAGCAGCCTGAAGTAGTCGATGAAGTTCAATCAAGACAGCAGCCTGGAGAAGTCGAGGAGGTTCAATCAAGACAGCAGCCTGCAGAAGTCGAGGAAGTTCAATCAAGACAGCAGCCTGAAGTAGTGGATGAAGTTCAATCAAGACAGCAGCCTGAAGTAGTCGAGGAAGTTCAATCAAGACAGCAGCCTGGAGAAGTCGAGGAAGTTCAATCAAGACAGCAGCCTGAAGATCCGGTCAACAAAGAATTGGTCCCTGCGGCCAAAGTCGAGGGAGTGCACAAGGATGACAGCTTGGAAGAGGAAACCAAATCGGGATCAGATATGAAGGTAGAAGTACAGGAGCCCGTGATTGTTTCTATCGAGAATGAGTACCGAGGGGAATCAGAATTGTTTCTCAAGGTAGAAGATGCAAAGGAGTCGGAAACTGAAATTAGATTTAATGTAAACGATGTCAAGGAATCGGAGTCGGTTATACTTTTAGAGTCAGTTGAGCCCGTGGTTGAAGAAACCGGCAATGTGGTGTCAGAGTCCACTGCAGAAGTCCAGCCTGAAGATCCAGTTGCCGAGGACTACAAAGTTGAAGTAGAAGTCAAGGAGTCGGAAACTGGGGTTAGATTAGAAGACTCCGATGTTAAGGGATCTGAGTCAGTTATAGTTCCAGAATTAGTTGAGCCTGTGGTTGAAGAGACCTGCAATGCCGAGGACTACAAAGTTGAAGTAGAAGACATAAAGGACTCGGAGACTGGGTTTAGATTAGAAGGCTCCGATGTTAAGGAACCACAGTCGGTTATAGTTCCAGAATCAGTTGAGCATTTGGTTGAAGAGACCTGCAATGCCGAGGAGTACAAAGTAGAAGACGTAAAGGAGTTGGAAACTGGGGTTAGATTAGAAGAGTCCGATGTAAATGAATCTGAGTCAGTTATAGTTCCACAATCAGTTGAGCCTGTGGTTGAAGGGACCTGCAATGCCAAGTTACTAGTGTCGGCAGCAGAAGTCGAAGTTGAATCAAGACAGCAGCCTGAAGATCCAGTTGCCAAGGATGACGATGTTGAAGTAGAAGAAAGAAAGGAGCCCGAGTCCGTGCTTCAAGAGGCTGAGGCTGTGGCAGAAGACGCCAACATTAAAGTGTTTGTAACTGAAGAGGATAATAGAGAGGATCCCGCATCTGTGATTGAGAAGGCTGATAACATAACCACAAACCCGGACCCTGAGGACCCTGAATCTGTGGTTTCAGAGGCTGATAGAGTTGAAGTGGAACAAAAAGAGGAGCCCCAGTCTTCGGGTGAGGCTTTGAGAACAGCTACTACTGTAGAACCAGCCGACGCTGTTGTAATAGAGAGATCTGAGTGCTTTCCTATCGAGAATGAGGTGGCAGAGATGCCTAATGTTGAATCTGATGCTCCAACAGATGAACAATCGGTTCAGCTGGAGGCTAAAGCTAATTATGTTAGTAATGATATTGTCGGTGTCCCCACTGAAAAAGTTGATAGATCAAACAATGACGAATGCCTTGAATGTCCCAAGGAACTACTGAAAGAAGTAGCTCGATCTATTGATGACAAGCATTTGGAGCTTGGATCCGTCAATGATGGCACAACCGATCAATCGGAAACTAAACCTTCTTATTCTGCTCAACTTGATGAGCCCATTTCATCGGGCCCTGTCCCTAGGGATGCAGAACCGAAAACTACTGACCTTCAGCCAACTACTTACTGTGAGCTAGAAACTGAGGTATCTGTCGAATTTGTCGCCACCAACAAAGGTGCAGATGATCATGTCGGGGGCATGGAATCAAAATCCGACAATGGAAGTGATTCCATTGAAGGTGGTGAATGCAAGGCCTCTTCTACTGAAGAGAACCGTTCTACAAGTAAGGATGATGACGAAGAACCTTCCGATGGGCAAGCTGCTACTGCTGAAACAATACAAGCACCATCGGAGGCCCACGTGGTGAAACGACATCCAGTTTACCTTATTAAGGTTGGCAGATTCATTGACGACGAGCTCGAGAAAAAGATACAGCAAGCAGTACTTGAACTTAATGAGAAAACCCGAATCCGGGACTCTGTTCAAGAAGAGATTCGGAAGAAACTGGTAAGCTTTGTCATTTATTGTTTCGTCAACTTAGATTTGCTACTTGCAACTGATTCTGCAATATTGTATTAGGTCACACTTCGGCAATACGATCAAGAACTTGAAGATGCATCTGCTAAAGAGAATGCCCAGCGAGCTATATTTAATGAGAAGCACGAAGAATTAGATGGTGTTCAGGTGTTAGTTAACAGGATAAATAATGCTACTTCAATTGCTGACATCGACGTGAAGGTGCTAGTTCTCATGTATTTCATGCTGATCATTCACTAAAAACCATTTTATGCTATTCCTCCATAGATCACTTTTTCTTTTCCTTTTTATGTAGATACAAACTATGGTCCATAGACAGCAGCATGAAACAATAGATTTGAAACAAGAGAAGTACTATATTCGTGAGATCAATCAGTTGAAGCGGCTTCGCGAACAACTATCTTTGAAGAAGGCCCCTCAGGAAGAAATTGACAAGGCACTTGCTCAAAGAGCTGAGGTGTATACACGCCTTGAGGTACTGGATTCTAGATTTCTAATTACGTCTCTGCGTTAATTATAGTATGTAATGTTTTTGCATATGTTGTTCTTGTAGAAATTGAAGAAGGAACTGAAACCGCTTAGAGATGTGTTAAAATCGGCTACAAATAGCAATTATGAATTACGGAAGAGAAATCTTGCTGAAAGAGAGATTGTAAAAAGGTTGAGAGATCAGTATTTTGTAGCTAACAGAATTCGGCAGGAAGCATATATGCAATTGCAGGAACTCAGAAAACAGTCAGCTGAGAAGGTAACTAAACTTGTTTTTGGCCCAGTGATGTATAGGATTTTATGCTTAACCACAATGGTTCGTCTCAATAGGTTTTCTAGCATATATGGGTTGTTATCATATTGTTTATATTTATTTTGCTTCGTCTTGTCTTATTTTTTGCATGAAAAATGCAAAATACTGTTCACACTCCCATATGCATGAGTTTAGAAATTTCAATTGATTATTGTTGCCTTTCACCTTAATCGGCTTAGTTTTTAGCATCTTTTAGCTTTTTCCATATTTAACTTCTTCTTAAAGCAAGGAAGACATGAATGTGAGATACCATAGACAATATTTCTCCCAGTCACGAATTTCTGCATGGTGTATTAGGAATGTGAGGATATGTTCTTAAAAATATATTACGACGCAAGGCAAATATATTCGAGGAAAAGAGTTAGTTATTTTTTCCCTAGTTTATATTATAGACATCTCATTACTTTTCACTCATTGGTGTAATGTGCCATATAGATGAACGTGATTTCCTATATCATGTCTTAGAGTGCATGCCTACCTACCTGCCAACTGATCATCTAAAGCTTTAATGGCATGACCCTCTCATGCCCATAGCTACCTTGTCTACGAATTTGGCACCAACATTGTGCCAATGGTAGATCAACCATTGGCCCTAAAAACATTGTCAATCCTTTCTGCTGGAGCTTGCTTTTCCAACATAGCCGGACCATCTGATAGGAGAAGGCCTGGTAAAAGTTGGTTCGGTCGACAATTGGAAAAGTTGGTAAAAGAGTTAGTTATTTTTTCCCTAGTTTATATTATAGACATCTCATTACTTTTCACTCATTGGTGTAATGTGCCATATAGATGAACGTGATTTCCTATAGCATGATCTTAGAGTGCATGCCTACCTACCTGCCAACTGATCATCTAAAGCTTTAATGGCATGACCCTCTCATGCCCAAAGCTACCTTGTCTACGAATTTGGCACCAACATTGTGCCAATGGTAGATCAACCATTGGCCCTAAAAACATTGTCAATCCTTTCTGCTGGAGCTTGCTTTTCCAACATAGCCGGACCATCTGATAGGAGAAGGCCTGGTAAAAGTTGGTTCGGTCGACAATTGTATGAAGCAAAATTCCAGTCAAACGAGCTCAATTCCTCAGAGTAAAGTGTACCCACCAGATAATATTATTTGGTCCATCTATATTGCTAAAAGTTGTATACAGCTAAGGTAAGACATGGTTAGTATGAATGTTTCTCTTTAAAAATGGGCGTCGAGGACCTACTGAAAAAACATGGGAGTAAATTCGAGTGGATGTGTTTTAACAATAAATCACCTATCAACCATCAAGGATACATGTCAATCCAAAGAATATGTTAACTGCTGTTTTGATGGTAACAGTACATAGATAAAGCTCTTGGCATAGTTTGGCATCTAAGGATACCGAGTCTAGTTGATGTGTACCCAGCGGACAGAGTATCCTTTGGTCCATCTAGATTGCTAAAAGGTTGTATATAGCTATGGTACGCATGGTTAGGATTAACTCTCTGTAAGAAATTGACTTTGAGGACTTTCTGAAAAAACATGAGAGTAAATTTTAGTGGTTGTGTTTGTTATTATTATCATCGTCGTTGTAGTCATCATAATCATCAGCATCATATATATGTGTGTGTGTAGCCTGCCAACATGCCTTCTTGCGACCTTGGCAAGGAATTTGGCGGCATTTCTGAAATTAGTACTAGAAATATATTATAATATATTTCTCTAGATTGTCTAAAGTTTTGTTTGAACATTCCGATTTCCATGTAAGATGCACGCTTTATATAGTTTATAAAGAAGTAGCCACTTGATATTTGGAAGTTCTATAAGCATGATAATGTGCTCAACAATTATGTTCCATGTACTGACCCAATTTTAGTGGAAGAAAGCTAGGTTGTGTGGGTACTCGTCCAGGGGAAGGTATGCTTGTATGTATCCGTAATGATATGTATTTGACGCGATACTTCCTTGAAACCCATGTTAGATATGGCTTGTCCGTTTCTAGGCTCCAAAGAGAGAAAATAAATAATTGAAAGTGATTTGGCATGGTCGTGACCATGACAGATAATTGTGATATGAAAAAGATAACATTTCTTTGCTTCAATTTTTTTTCTAAAACTTATGGAAACTAGATACTGTCATAACATGCTTAAATATAAGTAATGTTAGGATCTAATGTATGAAATATGTATATAGATTTGCTTTAATGTGATATATAATTGTATACATTGCATAGTCGTATCCTTAAATTTTCTAAAGTTGTCATATTTCGGACATTGTCGTGTACGTATCTGAACCTTGCTGGAAAGAATTTCATAATAATAACCTTTTTCTTACCATAATCAAATTTTAAAGTATTATTCAAATTGTTGTACTTTATTACTGGAGATGTTATGGCCAGGGGCGGATCCTCATTCACCGCACTAGGGCCCAGGCCCCTAGTGAATTTTTTATAGAAAGTAACAGTCATTTGATTTTGACTTCAATTTGCAATTGATGCTAAGTATATTGAGGATCACAAATGAGTTGTCATTGACTTTGCAAAGAAAGTATGAAGACATTTTGAATGCTATAGCACTTGTCAAAGTGGATAAGGGGTGATTGCAAGCGGTAAGAGATGGTGGATGAGAATCTCTCCGAAGTAAGATCACCGTATTTTGCCTATAGCAATAGCAAGTGTGGAAAGATGCTTCTGTGCAATGAATATTGTCAAGACGGATTTACAAACCGAATTTGTGATCATTTTTTAAATGATTGTCTTGTATGCTTTATAAAATAAAGAGTAGAAAATGAATAATGGATAATTTTATTGATGGGCTACTACTTGCTACTTATAGAGGTTCCAACTCCTCTTCATACTACATTTTCCAATGTGGGACTAAAGTCCCTTATTGATTCTCAACACTCCCCCTCAAGATGGGCGATAGATATTAATCATCCCCATCTTGTTACATAGCTTTGACAGACTCAATGAACTAAGACTTTTAGTCAGACAGTCTGCAACTTGTTCTTCTGAGCGAACATGGTCAATGTTCAGTATCCCTTGTTCCAGCTTCTCCTTGATGAAGAATCGATCGATCTCGATGTGCTTCGTTCTGTCGTGCTGAACTGGATTGTTGGCTATACTTATTGCAGCTTGACTATCGCTCAGAAGATGTAATGGTGCTCCCTTATCCAGCTTCAACTCTGTCAGCAGTGCTTTCACCCATAGTAATTCTGACACTCCCAGAGCCATTGCTCTGTATTCTGCTTCAGCTGACGATCGTGCTACCACTGACTGTTTCTTGCTTCTCCATGAGACCAGGTTTCCTTCTACAAAGACACAGTTCCCCGTGGTAGACCTTCCGTCGTCTATGCAACTCGCCCAGTCTGCATCGCAGTATCCCTTAACTTCTATGCGTCCATTCTTCTTGAACTATAGCCCTTTTTCCGACGTCCCTTGCAGTTATCTCAAGATCTGAAACACTGCTTCCATATGATCCGTTCTTGGATCATGCATGTAGCGACTCACTACACTCACTGCAAATGAGATATCAGGGCGAGTGTGCCCCAAATAAATCAATCTCCTACAAGTCTTTGATACCTTTCACGATCAACTGGCTCTCCTGCTTCTACTCCCAACTTGCACTTCGGGTCAATCGGAGTGACTGCTGCTTTGCATCCCAGCATCTCCGTCTCCTTTAGCAGATCTAGTGCGTATTTTCTTTGTGAGAGAACAATTCCTTGTTCGCCGTCACACACCTCGATACCCAGAAAGTACCTCATCGCTCCTAAATTCTTCACCTCAAACTCCTTTGCGAGTTTTGATTTCAGCTTAGTGATCTCGACCTCAACATCACCTGTGATTACTATATCAGCCACATATACAGCAAGTATAGTAATGTGACCTCTTGCATACTGAAGAAAGACTGTATGATCTGCATTCGTTTGATGGTATCCCATGTCAGTAACAGCCTTTCTGAATATGTCGAACCAGGCTCGAGGAGATTGCTTGAGCCTGTATAGCGACTTCTTTAGTTTACACACTTTTCTATGCGACGTCCCTCCGTCTGATTCAGTCGCGTAGCATCCTGGCGGGAGCTCCATGTACACTTCTTCTTGCAGGTCCCCGTGGAGAAAGGTATTCTTAACATCTAATTGGTATAGCTTCCACCCATAGTTTGTTGCAACGGAGACCAGAGTTCTCACCGTGCTCATTTTCGCTACCGAGGCAAACGTCTCATCATAGTTGATGCCATATGATTGTGTGTATCCTTTTGCAACCAACCTCGTCTTGTACCGCTCTACTTTTCCTTTTGGTGTCTCTTTCACTGTGTACACCCATTTGCATCCCACAGTTTTCTTCCCTTTGGGTAATGGAACCAGCTCCCATGTCTTATTTTTCTCTAGTGCCCAAAGTTCTTCCATCATTGCAGCTTTCTACCTTGGATCTTTCTTTGCTTCCTGCCAACACTTAGGCAAAGAAGTAGAGTCTAACGATGCAATGAAGGCTCGATAATTCAGAAAAATGTTAGAATAAGACAAGAAATTGGCAATATCATGTTCATAATCATTATAACGACTAGGAGCTTTACCCGCATTGATGCGAGAAGATCTCCTTAAGGGAGCAATAGGTGGTGGAGAGATCATACCATTCAAGTCAGAGAGGTCCGCATCAGAATCAGAGTGATTCAGTGCGGGAGCAATATCTTCAAGAGTTGGGGCAGGAGTAGACGATGGACTTGGTACAGTAGGCAATGGGCACGACACAGAAGGCAATGGGCACGACACAGTACTGGGCTTCTGTTGTCTCCTTCTGTAGACTTGTAGCTCCTTTTTCCTTGTCTTCTCCTGCGTAACATATGTATCTTCTTCTTTATTCTCCGTATCAGAGTCACTGCTATCTCTCCCTTTCGTCCAATTTTTCACGATCGGGCACGGGACCGATCCGACTACCACGTTTGGATTTATTATCTCCCTCTCACGTCTAACACCCTCTGTGTTAGGTGTGTCACCAAACGTCGAACCTGCATCCGAACCATAGTATGGTTCCAGTTCTCTGAATGTAACGTCCATGCTAACAAACATCTTCCGCTCAACTAGGCTCCAACATGCATATCCCTTCTGAGTCGCTGTGTACCCGACAAATACACACTTAACCGCTCTTGGATCCAGTTTGCCAACTCCTGGCCTATTATCTTGGACAAAACACACACCCAAATACTTTCGGGGGAACAGTGTATGTAGTTGCACCAGTAAGCATCTCCAACGGTGTCTTCCAGTCCAATATCTGAGACGGCATTCTGTTAATGAGATAAGAGGTCGTCAATACAGCTTGCCCCCATAAGTGTTTCGGGACATTCATAGCCAGCATCATCGTCCGTGCGACCTCCAGCAGGTGCCTGTTCTTCCGTTCGGCCACACCATTTTGTGCCGGTGTATTGGCACATGAAGTTTGATGTAGTATTCCATGAGTAGATAAATACTCAGCAACCCTCTTATTAGTATACTCCGTCCCATTGTCAGACCGGAAACACTTAATTTTAGCGTTATATTGTGTTTCCACCCGTCGATAAAAATCCTGAAAAGCTCAAGGACGTCACTTTTATTTTTCATAAGGCAGACCCAGGTCACGCGGGTATAACAGTCAATAAAAGTGATGAACCATCTAAAACCGTTAATACCGGTTGTAGGACAAGGGCCCCATACGTCCGAATGTATCATATCAAATGCAGCGGAACTTCTATTTCCTGAGCTCGCATATGAGCTCCTGGTATGTTTGCCCAACTCATATGCATTACAAAATAACTTCTCTTTATTAGCCCTTTGATATAAGGACGGATACATTCGACTAATAACGTGAAAGGAAGAATGCCCGACAAGCTGGTGGTGGAGTAGTAATTCATCTTCTACACTGCGACGTGAAGCGTGCAGTTGTGCGTCTGCTACTAGAGATGCCAATGCTTCGTCCAGTCCGGTCATATCCAAGTACCACAGCCCCATGTGCCAGTCCCTAGTTGTCGTCGTCCTGTCCAAGTACCACAGTCTGTGTAGATCCCGATGTGAAGATCGGGGAACAAATAAAGCATTTGTTCATTCCAGACGGTGTAATCTAGGAACAGAGGGGGGGGCAAATAAAGCATTTGATGTCCCTCTGTCTTCGAAATACGTCTCTTTCTCTTTTTTTTTCCTTTTTCTTTTTTTTTTTTACAAAACAACAACAAAAAAACAAAATTACATGTGAAGATCAGGGGTATATGAACAAAATACAAAAAATTATATGTGAAGAACAGGGGGGTCGCCGCTAGAGCCGGGGGGGGGGGGGGGGGGGGGGTGCCGCTGGAGCCGGGGGGGGCTGGGGGAGGGGACGCTGCTGGAGCCGGGTGAGGGAATTTTTTTTGTTTTTTGGGAGAGATGGGTGGATGGTTATGGCTTTGATACCAAGTAGAAAATGAATAATGGATGATTTTATTGATGGGCTACTACTTGCTACTTATAGAGGTTCCAACTCCTCTTCATACTACATTTTCCAATGTGGGACTAAAGTCCCTTATTGATTCTCAACATAAAGTTATTTAGTAGTATTATAACAAATGATATTGTAGTTCAAACGCTTTCAAAGCATGAAAATTCGTAGGGAACAATTATGAGATGTAATGCTTATTGTATAAAAATAGTACTATTTAATATAATATTATATTATTATATCCAAATAAAAATTCGGGAGCGTTTCCCCTGAACTCCCTTATGATTGTGCCCCAAGTGGATTGTAAACCTGGATTCGCCACTGGTCATGGCTTGTATTTTTATCTTTATTTCTCTTGTTGAAAACTCTAGCTCTTAACTCTCCAGATTTAACTCATTGCCCTTAACTTTTGGACAAAGTGTTAAATTTGGATTGTTTAATGACCAAAATTAGATTGCTTCCAACTGCCCAATATCCATTTGCATACACTTGGTATATATATGCTTGCATTGAGTTGAATAGTCTTCCTTTTCCCAAGAAATGAACTTTTTCACTTATGTTGAGTATATTAAACCCTATAATGCATTCTTCAATATTTGAACCAACTGAACTGTACAAAAGTTGTATACTAGCTTCTTTAACATCCCTATCCTACTTCTTAGGGGGCGTTTGGATGAAGGTTTTGTATTCATAGGAATCCAATTTTTATTTGTTTTCCATGGAAAGTAAATTCAACATTCTCATATCCACGTTTGGCTAGGTTGGGAATATGTTGCCCGGAAATTCAATTTTTCCTTCCACATGTTTGGTTCATATAGGAATAGGAATCTTAATTTGTTTAGTTTTCCATAAATATCCTTTTATTAATTTTATAATACTTCTATTACCTAAATTCACATGTTTGGAATAGAAGTTAGAATTTTGAAAGTAAAATGGGAATATGTACCCACACACATTTCCAGGAAAGCAATACTATTCCCAAGGGGGGCCTTGGGTTTTACTTTCTCACAACAATGGGAATATGAAGCCCCTCCAATTCTCGCCAATTCCCTATCCTAGACATACCAAATATAGATAAGGAATCCAAAAACTTGAACCAAGCGCCCCCTTAGTGTACATATTTGTAGGAGTTGGCTTCATAAGTGTTTGTTCTGATAAACCATGGGTCATGTGGTTACTGTAGGATTCTCTGCAGAATAACATGTACGAGTTCCTAAAAATTTGAATATTCTAAAAACCTTATATGTAGTGGAGTATAATGTAATCATGAATATCAGCAAATTTATACTTTGTTCAATTTTACAAAACTGTTGCACAACTTATTCATATGGCATTGTGATTTTAACTATGTTTTGTTTTAAAATTACTCTCTTTTTCATTTCTTTTCTTTCTCATGCTTGCTTTTCATACTCATTGCTTGGTGCTTCCGTGTATGCAGTTCAAACACTTTAGCATGTATAAGGCTGATCAGAATATTGCAGCAAACTTTAGATTTTCTGGTGATAATGAAGGGCTTCGAACTCATTGTAGCAGACAGGTGAATCTCGTTTTACTCTTATGCATAAGACTCGAGTATTATCCGCTAATGCTTTACTTTGTGAACAGGTAGAAAGGATTATGGAGCTATGGAACAACAATGACGACTTCCGCAAAGATTATATAAAGTCAAATGTCAACAGCACTCTCAGGAGATTGGGGACTTTGGATGGGAGGTCGCTCGGCCCTGGTGAGGAGGCACCAATTGTTTCTCCTTACATGGATAGAAAGCCAAAGAGTCTGTCTCTGCCGTCATCAAATGCAGAAACATCCGCTCCTCTTGTTGCATCGGGAGGAAAACAGGAAGCATCTGCTCTTCTTGTTCCATCGGAAGGAAAACAGGAAAAAACTGAAGCCTTAGCAACTAAACAAGTCACAAGAACAAATCATTTAGTTAAATCTACAGTGAAAGCAAAATCTATCACCAACGAAGTCGTGCCTACAACTTCCATTAGTCCAGAGCCACAGAAGGATGAGAAAGAGACTAAGCTAGAAGAGCTTGCAAAGAAGGAAGAAGAGTTACAAAGGAAGGAAGAGAAATCAAGGAAGGAGATGGCCGCCAAAGAAGAGGAGATGAGGAAAGAAAAGGCTGCAGCCGAGATGAAAGAAAAGCTAATATTAGAGCAGAAGATTAAAGCTAAGGAGGCTGAGGAGAGAAAAAGACGTAAGGATGAGAAGGCTCGAGCAAAAGCTGATTACAGATCACAAAAGGAAGCTGAGCTAAAAGAAAAGGTAAATTCTGATTTATGTTGAAATTTTGTAGTCTGCATATAGCGTCAAATCCATGTCTCTTCTTTTCTAGGCATATCAAACGTCAACATTGAACAGCATGAAAATCTTTTCGAGCTACTACAACTGCAATAAATGTCTGTATTAGGTCAATCTTTGTTTGTAATGCATCCATATATCCTACTAATTGTTAATCTTTCTTTCTTCATGTTATCATGATTTATTGTAACATCTTGATCTGACATATATAGCTATATAGTTACGAGAAAGCAATACAAAAGTTTAACTGAATCCATGTGCAGAAGAGAGCAAGGAAGGAGATGAAGAGAGCGTATGGAACAGAAGCCGGAAATGGAGACGTTGATGGACAAACTACTCCTGTCACCGACACGGCTTCATCTGACACATCTGTTCCCCAGGAAGCTGAAACCAGAGTCGCGTCGACTTCAAAGAGAAGGTCTTCAAGGCCTGCGGCAGCTGTGAAGCAATTTGATAGGGTACAGCCTCTCCCCTTTCCTCTGCGTAATAGGGGTAAGAGGAAGATGACGACATGGATGTGGGTGATACTGACAGCTTTGTTCGTGCTCCTGCTGTTCTTCGCAGGAAATTATGTCACTGTTTCCAGTTTCAGCATCCCAGACATAGGGTTCTAAGCACATAAAGTTATATGTTTTCAAGTATAGTTATATATACCTACCATAAAAGTTACCAGGTTAGGGAGCGGGGTTATGAAGACTAATATGTCAACCATTTTTTTTTACATCGGATTTGTTTCTTATTGCTATAGTTTGTTCTCTTCTTGGTTTGGTTTTGAAAGAATATTTATATACCTGTCATATTTTATTTGGATACGTATCTGGAATGAGAAAATAATAATGGTATTGGGTTCAGACCTCTCCATGTCTGTCCTCGCACAATTTATTTACAAGATAAATGGCTTCTTCTTCCATTCTAGTGTCGTATTTGGATTCTGATTCAAGCATTTATGTTGGTCTTCTTTGAATTGTGGTTGTTTTGTGATTTATGTTAATGGATATCTATTGTATAGACAAATGTTAATGGCACTATAAGAATGACTAACATATTTTTGGCACTCGTGTGCATATTCAGGACCGAGATGAGTGAGTGGGACGTGGGGAGTCTCTCTCTCTCTCTCTCTCTCTATATATATATATATATATATATAAGTCTCTATTTATTATATATATAAGTCTCTATTTATTATTTTTGTACCTGTAAAATAATAAATAGAGACTTATATATATAATAAACTCTAAACAATGTTTTTTTTTAGAGACTTATATATATATATATATATATATATATATATATATATATAAAAGTCTCTAAAAAAAAACATTGTTTTTTAGAGACTTATATATATATATATATATATATATATATATATATATATATATATATATGTCTCTATTTATTATTTTTGTACCTGTAAAAAACATTGGAACGTTCATTATCTTGACCTAATAGTAGACCTGTGTGATCACAATTTGTAATAACTATAAATATTTTTAGATATAATCACGATCAATATTATGTTTATATTTTAGATTTTAAATTTAGTTGATCGTTCCACGTAATACCTAAAAAAAACGTTTGTATAATACTTATGCTGGCTTGTGGCAATATTGTTGACTCCTTACTGGGCTAGTAACTATATGGAGGGTTCAATACTGGATTGGGCCCTAAATGATTTTTTTTTGTTGGGAATCCTGTGTGACTTGAGGTGGAGGATCGGTTGCAAAATCGGTAGAAGAGCGCCGTAGAGTTGGCCGGGATGAAACAAGACCAAAACAGTGGGGACCAGAATCATGTCGAATTCCTAACAGAATTTCTGGTTTTCCAACACAAAAAGTGAGGCAAAACCGGAATTTCATTCTTTGCAAACCGTAATTTTGGTCGAGGAGGTTTTGTGTGGGATCCGGGTTTAGAGAGCTTTTTTCGATACTTTATATTGTTTTTGGCTAACTTAGGTCTAAGTCAATGTTTACTAATGTTAAACATGTTACTCAAATAACGTGGGTTACTAAAGGGTTACTAAAGCTCCAGCCCATATAAATTTTTTTTACTTGTTATAACGTGAGTTACTAAAGGGTTAGATTTTCATTTTGTATATTAGTCCCACATCGGTTAGAGATTAGTATTACACCTCCATTGATTTGTATAAATAAGATATTTGCCTCCCACTATTAGATTAAACCAATAAGGGATCTTCTCTCCTTTTTCTCTTCCTTCTTCCACATTTATTCAAACACGTTATCAGCACGAAGCTCTAACGAAAGGAAATACGCGAGAGCATCTCAGTGAAGCCGCCATTTGCGGATTCTCCACTTTGGTAATAGGTATTGTTATTTATGTTTATTTATTCTACATATGCATACCCTAGACGCAGCCTGATGTTAATGTTTATGCATCTCTTGGCATACCGCTAGGACAAAAAAAATATTTTTCATCCATACATCTTACTTCTTTTAGTTAACTCTGATAGCATTCCGATGTTGATCGTATATAGATCTCTCGGAGAGAACGCTAGAGTTATTCTTTACTTCTTTCTTTCTTTTGTATATATGTTAATACATTTAGATCAAAACTATCAGAGATCTGATGACCATGACCATGAATTGTTTGGTCTATATATATAAGACTTCTGGAATATTATTGTTCGAAGCATATGTGGTATTTTGAAAAACTTTTTGAACATAATCATTGTTCGAAGCATACCATGAACATCTAGTGTTTGGTATTTACCTATGACTTCTGAAACATTATTGTTCGAAGCATACCATGAACAAGATTTGTTTGGTAAAAATTGACTTCTGAAACATCATTGTTTGAAGCATACACCATAAACATGAATTGTTTGGTGATCTACCAAGTTCTTATGTTGACTTGTTATTATTGATCTTATGCAGCAATATGTCGAGCCTCACAAAGCATGATTTCAAGCCTCTAAACTTAGAAGGCCAGAACTTTCTCAATTGGAGATTGGATGCTGAATTCCACCTTCAAGCCAAATCCTTAGGTGACGCAATTATGGCTTATAAGCCAATTTTTGCACAAGATAAAGCGAAGGATTTAATTTTTCTAAGGCATCATATTCATGATGACCTCAAGGTTGAGTACTTAACAGTCAAGGACCCCCTGGTGCTATGGAATTCTCTAGATGAGAGATATGATCACCAAAAAATACTCATACTACCAGGTGCACTCCATGAATGGCTCAATCTACGTTTCCAAGATCATAAGACAGTTGCAGCCTATAATTCACCTATGTTCAGGATTACTTCACAATTGAAGTTATGTGGTGAAGAAGTGACAGAGCATTCCATACTATAGAAAACATTCACCATATTTCATGCGACTAATATATGACCCTACAACAGACATATAGGGAGCATAATTTTAAGAACTATTCTGAACTCATTGTTGTTTTACTCATGGCCGAGAAAAATAATGAGTTATTGATTAGAAACCACACTAGTAGACCAACTGGATCTGTACCAATTCAAGCTGAAGTGAATGCGACTAGGGCTCGACAAAATACTAGGGGTCAAGAAAATCACAGAGGTAGAGGACATGGACGTCGTGGGAGACAAAGAAATGGCTACAATCTGAGTCCAAGGAACAATACACAGTTCAAAAATAAGAAATTTAATCCTCGAAGAAATAATGCCCAAATTTCCAATCCAGCTGCTCCAACTGATATTTGCAAACTTCATGGAAGAACTGGTCATTGGATGCGAAACTGTCGCACCTCACAAAAAAAAGTGAACGAGTATGAAGCCTCAAAGGGTGTGGAGACTAACCTCATGGAGAATACAACACACATGAATTTTAATGATTTCTTCCAAGATAAGGATGGAAACACAATTTCGGAAGACCAGTTCAACGCCATGATAGGCGAAGTCAATGAATAGTTGTGTTATGCTTATCTAAGTTTATTTACTTTCCTCTTTGAATAAATTGGTCATTATATGATCAATAGTCTAGGTAGTTTACTTCCTTTGAAGCAATTTTTCAAGTTGTAATAATTGGCAATATGCCAAGTTTAAATATTTAGTAGCATATTAAGATATTATTTATTTTTGTTTATCTTTGAAAGGTATGGACAATGATGATGGCATATGCTTGATTGATAGTGCAACAACTCACACTATATTGAAAACTAGAAAGTTTTTCACAACATATGCCTCAAATACTGCCAAGGTGACCACCATTGCTGGACCTGTGCAGATTATAGAAGGTTATGTAAGGCCGATGTTGTGTTGCCAAATGGAACACACTTAGTCATTCGAAATGCATTATCCTCTAGTAGATCTAATAGAAATCTACTTAGCTTTAGAGGTATTCGAATGAACGAGTTTCATGTTGAAACCATGAATGATGATAGTAAAGAGTATCTTTGTATCACCTCTAATGTTGGAAGTAATAAGCTCACATTAGAAAAGTGCAAGTTAATATCCTCAGAGATATATCAAACTACTCTGAATGTAGTAGAATCTAACCCCATCACTAGCAAAAGGCCAAACGATCCAAGGAATCTAATCCTTTGGCATGACAGATTCGGTCATCCAGGATCGACTATGTTGAGAAAGATTATCAACAATACCAATGCTCATGATTTATCATACCAAAGTCTTTCCTTTCCTACTGAACATTTATGTGTAGCTTGTTCATAGGATAAACTCATTACAAGGCCTTCACTTCTTAAAATAGCATATGAATCACCACCATTCCTTCAGAGAATACAAGAATATTTGTGGACCAATTGATCCTGCTAGTGAACTTTTCAAGTACTTATGGTTCTAATAGATGCTTCTAGTCGAAGGTCAAATGTTTCCTTACTCTCATCTAGAAAATTTGCCTTCTTCAAGCTACTTTCTCAGTTGATTAAGCTTAAAAATTATTTTTCTGACCAACATGTTAAAACGATTCGACTTGATAATGCAGTTGAGTTCACTTCCCGTACTTTTGATTATTATTGTGCTTCCGTAGGAATAGAAGTTGAACATTATGTCCCTCATGTTCATACCCAAAATGGTTTAGCAGAGTCCTTGATTAAGCGCTTTCAGCACATAGCAAAGCCTTTACTAGTGCAATCAAACTTACCCGTTTCAGCTTAGGGACATGCCATATTACATGCTGCTAAGTTGATCATTGTTAGGCCAACTGCATATCATGAATTTTCACCATCACAACTTGTGACATGCCATCAACCTAACATCTCTCATTTGTGTAAATTTGGTTGTGCTGTTTATGTTCCTATTCCCCCTCCTCAGTGTTCTAAAATGGGACCTCAGTGCCGTTTAGGAATTTATATTGGTTTTGATTCACCCTCAATCATTAGATAATTGAAACCTTTAACTGGTGATGTTTTTACTGCTATATTCGCAGACTACCATTTTGATGAGACTAAATTCCCGCCGTTAAGGAGAGCTAAGAAAGAAAAGAATGTTCTTACAGAACCATTCACCACAAATAAATGACATAAATTATTGTGGGATAACACTATCATGACCCGCACCCACTTTTCGGGATGCGAGTGTGTGAGCAAGTCCAGCCTATGTCGCGACATACACGTAGTAAGCTGTCTAGACCACAATGCTCAAATCATAATATTGCTCATAATTAATATCTTTTTTTTTATTGCTCATTCACGATGACTAAATCGATTACAATATTCAAAAATTACATTTGATTAAAAATACAATATCTCACAACTATCAACACATCTATCTAACTAGTCTTCTAGGGTTGACCTCAGCATATACCTATGTCTCTCCTAAGGGTCCCAAAGCACAGCGTAGCTGGCGACTATCTAAAAAATGGTTTCCAGTCAGGAATGGAACGAGTACAATCCATGCATGCAGTTCCAAATATATGATAACGACTATAAAAATAGTGAATAGAAAATGACATATATGATGAATTAAGGAAACTGTAAATCATGGCATAGAAAGTAAGCGAAACGAATAACATGAACTATAACAACAAGTAAAGCATGGAACAAAAAAATATAACTATCTACGTGATTTGAAGTAAGCCTTTCAATATGTGATCAGTCTGGGACAGTTACACCGTACGGTCTACAAGGTCTACATTGCAAGAAAAATAAAATAAAGTACAATCTACTATACAATATGCAATATGACATACATCAAGGTCTAAGGTTTGATCACATATTTACTTGGTACTTTCCCGCCCGACTACTACACATGGATAAAGTCTTGGCAATAAGTCATGAAATACGGTAAAAGAAACACATAAAATATGGTATCATGACTAAATCCATATGCCACTAATCTGTGTAATGAGCGTGTCAAGATTAAATATGTTTCACTAATCATACAATTATAGTAATTAATAATATTGGAAACAAACAATAATTGTACTCGTCTGGGGTCCTTAGCTGGTGAAATAGACAATTCCGCTTGGGTCCAGATAGTTCATTTGGCTAGAACGATATGAAGAAGTCCAAATTCGCAAGAAAAGTAGGAAGCACGATTAGTCGTGGAATTGATAATTGAAGAGAATTGTATAAATAAAAATATATAACTATTTTAGAAAATTATTATAATATATTTGGAAACTATATTTCTTTATTAGTCAAAATATTTTAGAGAAATACTTAAAAATCTAAGAAAAATATTTATAATATTTAAAAACTATATTGTATTAGACAAAATATTTCTAGATATCTATTTTTTTAGAATATAGAAAAATATGTTTTAGGACAAAACTATAATTAAAAATACCATAAAATAATACAATAATAGTTTAGGGCTAAAAACTTAAACAGAATACAAAATAATTTTATTAAATTCTAGAAATTTAATATGTTGTAGATCTTTGTGCCAGCTTTCCAAAACTTCAAACGGATCGCAAATCGGAGTTCGGGATCTCTCGAAATCTCGAAAACCGTACGACGCATCGATTTTTGGACAACTGACACTCAAATAATTATCCAAAAATTTATACTCAAAATTTCAAAAAACAAATTAGACATTCAAAAAACTAATAGCGATACACTTCTAACAAAAAATATTGGAGGTCAAACGGAGTCCGGAGGTTGGAGTTATGGCCATTCGAAGTTGATACAGCCTTTGAAAAATGAGGCTGAATTTATGACGAATTTTGGACTAGGTAGGACGAAAAAAGAGAGAAATTTTGAAAATGTAGGTATGAGAGATGATTTTATTTCATAGATTCGATAGATATATATAATGGCTAACCAATAGTTAATTAGGATATGACTAGAATTCAATCAATAAGGATATGATTAGGATTACCTAATTTGGATAGGATTATGATTAGTTCAAATAAGAAATGATCTAAATAATAATAAACATGATTCCAATAGGATTAGAATTTCTAATGGATAAACCTCCCTCCTAATTTAAATTAATACAAAATTTAAAACAATTAAATCTAATTGCAATCCAATAGTGATTACAATAATAATAATTTAAAGTATTATTCCATATTATCAAATAATTCAAATATAAGAATTCAAATCCAAATCAAATAAACGATCAACATAATAAGTTTAGAATAATATTTAATGTTAAATAAATAATTTAAATCATATAAATTTAAATAAATCAAATAACTGATTATCATATTAATTTAAAATAATACTCGATGTCATCAAATATTATAAAGTATAAATTTTTATTTATAAATCCAAATCTTTGTTTAAAATAAATGGACAAATCCTTTCATTATTTCAAAATAATAATAATTTTAAAACCAATTTTAGAAATCAACTTTTGAAAGACCCGAAGTGATAACAACATATTTTATATTTCAAATAATAAAATTCAAGAACAAATATTTTTTTTTATAAAACTAAATAGTATATTTAAACCATTTAATTTAAAACTAGTTTTTGATAACAGAAATAATCAGAAAACATCTTTTACAAAAATTTGACCAAAATTATTTTAAACACAATAATTAAAATATATAAACTTTTTTTAATTCGAGAAGAGGGTTTACAAATCTACCCACCTTAGAAAAAATTTCATCTTCGAAATTTAAGGACTACTAAGATAGAATGACTTGGTTGATTGGTGACAGAGATAGTAAAGGTTTATAATAAGGGAATATTATCAAATAGGTGAAACAAAAGGAGAATTTTTTTTTTAGTAAGAACATTAATCAACTAGGGTAAAAATGGAAAATAAGTAGTTATGGTTTGATGCTAAAATTTAGGTCGTGTTCCTAAATTATAGAAGGTTCTCATAGAAGATAAGGGAGAGAATTTAAATAGCTAGAAAATAAGACCAACGAGTATAGCCTAGAAAAGTATTCCATAATGGCCTCAAAACTTTTCCTTATCATCTTACTTACTATTCCAAAATTTTCTATCAACTTTATAAAATTTTAACCTCACGAGTACTTTAAAACCTTCCTCAATTTATATCATTAACCTTTTAATCAAAATCCAAAATTTATCATAATATTTAAGATTATGACTCGAAATCACGATTACCTTTTTTTCGAGCTCGACTCGTCATCCATATTGGTATTCAGTCTCAAAATATAAATTTCATAAGGATTTAAATCTTCCAAGATATTTCAAATTTAATTTAAACCCACCATCATAATATCACAAATTAAAATTCTACTTAACAAATTATATTGTCTTTATTTATCACTATTATAACTCCTCGAGCTTCTAATCACCTCAAACTAATCAAAATTATCTCATAATGTTTACCAAAATAATAGGTCAACTTTTATTTCTCATCCGAATTTCAAAATCTTATTGTCATCAAAATATCGTCTAAGCACAAAAATTCAATCTTATCGTTGATAAATATCAAACTAATTAAAATTCAAACCTCAAAGGAATAAAATACTTAATAATTCTTGTCTTTCAAAATTATTTGAATTGAATAACTAATTTGTATACCAATACTTTACACCTTACCTCCGAAACAATTTTTCATATTATCTAGGAAGTATCCTCAATTTTATCTCACGAGTTTATGTATCCATACATTTAAATAAATTTTCACTAGAGCACCTTAACGACCATCAATTAATCTCTTGTCCATTGTTTTCATTCTCAGTCATGTCTTTCTTTGCTCAACATCATATCAGTTTCTAAGATATGATTTATGATTTTCAATCCAAATAACCCTAAAATATTTAAACCTTTAGCATATCAATGACTCTATGCAATAATTTAGTCATGGTTCTCCATTATCTATCTCAATCTATTATCCTCAAAATTGTGTTTGGTTCACTCTCAATGAGATCACAAGGTCATTCATTTCAAAATCACCTTTTGCACTAATTTAGAACTTCTTCCGTCATTCATAATTACTGAACCCGCTTGCTAGTAGTCATCAAAAATCAAATTCTTATTCATAATCATCCTTAAAATTAAGGGATCGATGTATAGAATAGCTATGCTCGAATCGTCAGGTGGAAAAATAGAAGAATTTAATAAGAAGAAGGATCAGAAGGAATGATTTATGAAGTGAAAAGAAAAGATAGTAAAAATCCTCTAAATGAAATTAAAATTTCTTTATAAGAAAAATGGATCAAGAATGGTGTAAGGAAGAAAAGAATACATAAATATATTTATATGGTCAACCAATATAGTTCGGCAGAGTAATTTCTACATGACATCTAACTAATCACTTGCCACTTCTATAAATACGTATCCTTAAGAATATTTCAAAAGTTCCTCAATCATAAAATTTAAATCACTGTTCAATACTTATCAAACATAAAAATTTCTTTACCTCAAGAGAATCTCTACAATATCAATCACTAAATTTTAAATCCATAACTCATTTTCTTCAAAAGTTCATCATTACATTTTAGTCAATAATTCAACCCTTACCATAATCTTTAAGATTGTGATCTAGCAAAATGGTGAAGATTGACTTATCGAATATTCCTTAAAATTTAAACTCCATAAAACAAAAGATACACTACAAGAAACCAGGGTGTCTTACAACGGTCAAAAACTATTGCAAAAACAATATAACCCGTTGTAAAATCATTCTGCAACAGTTATTGAAACCATTGTAAATTCGAGCGTTGCAGATTCCACTTGCAACGGTTATAGAAGGTTTTTGTAACGTTTTTATAAATAGTTGCAAATAACATATTATGCAACAGATCTCACGTCAATGCATAACGGTTACATAGTGTTGTCAATAATATCTTTGGCAACGATTTACAAACCATTGTAAATATTGAGTAAAGCATGATGGTTGATAACTGTTGCCTAAAAAATTTCATGCAACGGTTAAAAATTGTTGCAGATAATAGGCAATGGTCAATAAAAAAATACTTTTTTTTACCTCTAATGAGGCTCGAACTCCCAACCTCCTAGATCACATGCCTCCGATCTACCACTAGGCTACAGGCTCATTTATATATAAATACTTATATATATATATATTAAATATGTACTTATATCATTTTCATCAATTGAAGCTTTTGGATCGATGTTAAATATATTATATAATATTTTTTGTTAGCGAAAAAGGAACCAATTAATACGAGTAATTCTAATGATTAAATCCATATTGTGTATAAATAAAATTCAAATTGGACATTGAATTTGCAACGACTATAAACAAACTGTTGCAAGATCAATATTTTGTAATAGTTGTTTATTCTTTTGACAATGGTTATCATAAACGTTGTTATTAAACAAAAAATTACAACTGGTAGCATAAATCGTTGCACAATCATTACAAATAATAAGCCCACTCACAACAGGTTGCAAAAATTGTTGCGTAACTGTTGCTAACAATGAGCCTTTTATAAGGCTTTCTGTAATCGTTGCAAAATATTAATAAATTTGTAACAAATACTTAATACCCTTGCATAACCGTTGCCCATTCAACTCGCTTTGACAACACTTTCATAAAATTGTTGCTTGACCGTTGTAAAAAAGAAAAACATTTAGCAAGTGTTTATGAACAGTTGTAAAAAATATATTAGGCAATGGTTAATCTATAACCATTGCAAATATATTTAATTTAGAAACGGTTATTTCAACTGTTACGTAACTGTTGCAGATTATAGTTCCAGCAACATTCATAAAAGTGTTGCACTAAAACCGTTACAAAATAGGGTTATTTTTCGTAGTGATATTTTAAATCCACTCTTTCATATCTCCTTCCAAATTCTAAATTAAAAATCACAATCCAACAATCTTTAAACTTCAAAACTTAATTTTATTTTGCCACGATCTCCTTAAAATTTAAATTCGAATAAATTTCAAATCATACCACGATTTTATTTGTCATTTATTAAATCGAAATTCCTTCCTTTAAAAACTTAAAATTCGACTTTAGCAATAAATTCATCAAACCATTTAGAAATTCAAACCTCCTAGACCTAATTCGTTAATCGAGAATTCTACCCACCTTTGATTAGAGTTATTCTATCAAAACACGATATAATCACATAAAATATTTCAAAATCATCAAACTGGTGTCTTAAATTCAACATATTTCGCTATACTAATCATGTAGCCTTATGTAACAGCTTAACTACCCCAGTAATCATTTCAGAATAATTCTATGGGTTGCCTATGGGATATCTGGTCCTATGCCTAGTCATTTTCCTAAAATCAAATCAACCTACTTGTGAATGAGCAATTCCTAATCATAGGCTCGCAGCAGTACGACTAATATGGTACTACCACAAGTTCGCACAATTTACCAAAACTGACCTGCATGAGCCACCAAAAATACCACTCTGTCTCATCTAGATCCTCGTACTAGTTAATGTGAAACTGAGGTACGAAGGATATTGCATCTACATGAGATTGCAAATCAAATGCCAGATGCATTTACTAATGTAGCTAAAGTGATTAAATCACATGTGCCCGCTGCAAATGCGCTGACTCAAATTGATATCCCTGTAGAAAAAATAGCAGAGTGGCTATGAATCTACTGCACGCCAGAAGCATGGTAGACCTATAGGTTCGAATGACTTAGTCCCTAGAAAGAGAAAATGTCCAAGTAACGCTCTTAAGGAGGTTACACATAACGCTCAAGAAGAGGTTATGAATGATAGATTCATACTCTCTGAAAACCCAAAGAGGTTATTGTCTTAAAAAAGACACAAGCCCAAGAAGAGGCTCAGGTACCTGAAAGCAAGGAGATCTCTATGTTTTATACATATACAAGAGAGGTATGAGATCGCAAAGATATAACAATAGATGAGATATTCTCATTCTCAGTAGGTACTGAAATATCTAAGGGCATTGATGACACTGAACCACGTAGCATTGATTAATATCAAAAGAAAAGATTGGCCAAAATAGAAGGATGCTATTCAAGTAGAATTGAATTCTCTTAATAAACATGGAGTATTCGGACCTGTACAAACACCAAAAGATGTTAGATCGGTGGTTACAAGTGGGTGTTTGTATGGAAGCAAAATAAAAAGAATGAAATTTCTCGATTTAAGGCACGATTAGTGGCACAAGGGTTTTCTCAGAGACCCGAGATTGATTACCAAGAGACATATTCGCCCGTAATGGATGCAACAACGTTCCGTTATTTGATAAGTCTGACTATTGAGAAAAGGCTGGACATAAGACTTATGGACGTTGTAATAGCCTATCTATATGGTGACTTAGATAACGATATCTATATGAAAATCCCAGATGGATTTAACCTACCTAGCTCAAAAGCTAAGAACATGCATTCCATAAAGCTAAGACGTTTATTGTACGGTTTGAAACAATCCGGAAGGATGTGGTACAACCGTCTTAGTGAATATATGAAAAGGAAGGGATATGAGAATAATCCTATATGCCTATGTATCTTCATAAAGAAATCTAAGGAGGATTCACTATAGTTGCAGTATATGTCGATGACATAAACTTGATTGGGATAAGACATGAAATCAATGAGACTGCAAACTATCTAAAAAAGGAATTCGAGATGAAAGATCTCGGAGACAGGAAATATTCTCTCGAATTACAAATTGAGCATTGCACTAATAGAATTTTAGTGCATCAATCCAAATACACAGAAAATATATTAAAATAGTTTAATATGGATAAAGCTCATCCTCTTAGCACTCCAATGGTTGTTCGATCTTTAGATGTCAATAAAGATCCATATCGTCCTAAGGACGACAATGAAATGATGCTAGGACCCAAATTACCGTACTTTAGTGTCATTAGGGCATTAATGTATCTATCACAATATATAAGGCTAGACATATCATTCTCTGTCAATCTATTGGCTAGATGTAGTTCGGTGCCACCTCGCAGACATTGGAATAGCATTAAACATGTGATAAGATATCTTCGTGGAACTACCGACATGGGATTATTTTATACTTGTGGTTTATCTGACATCGTAAATCTAGTTGGCTTTTCAGATTCAGGTTATTTATCTGATCCCCATAAAGGTCATTCACAAACTGGATATGTGTTTCTTAATAGCAACGCAGCTATTTCTTGACATTCAACAAAAGAGACAATGGTTGCTACCTCCTCAAATCACTCATAAATATTAGCTCTCCATGAAGCAAGTAGAGAATGTATTTGGTTAGGATTGTTGATTCAACACATTCGTAGCTTCTATCATCTTTCTCCTATCACAGATACTCCAACTGTAATTCATAAGGATAATACGGCATGTATTGCACAAATTCTAGGAAGATTCATTAAAGGAGACAGGACCAAGCACATCTCACCGAAGTTTTTCTATACGCATGAGCTTCAAAAGAACTTTGATATTGAAATCCGACAAGTTTGCTCAAGTGATAATCTTGCAGACTTATTCACCAAATCGTTGCTAAAGTCAACTTTTCAGAAACTAGTTCATGGAATTGGAATGCGACGTCTTCATCAGCTGACTGTTCAGGATTGACATCGTCAGGGGGGAGTAATTATTTTTAGGGGGAGATACATTTTGTAGGACTATAACACACTGTACTCTTTATAGGAACGAATTGTAAAGCACAATACTCTAGAGGGGGTGAATAGAGTAGGCAGCAGAATTTAGCTAATTAAAAATGTCAGCAACAAGATCACATATAATATATCACAAGTAAGTCAATGAAAGGCAGAGATCAGAAAGCAAATACAAACACGACGATGTATACTGATTTCTCTCTTGCGAGGACTATTCCAGTCAGAAGAACTCTAGCTTCCAGTTGAATCTACTATTAGAAAATACTGCAAGTTTTCATACGAAGTCCTTGCAACTTCTACAATACGAGCTTTTATACGAAGTATTCGGCCAACTTTAATTGTGAAGTGTCTTTCTTCAATCAAGCCTCTGATTACAATCTCTCTGAAACTTCTAGACCGTACTGCCCTGAAAAATCGACTAGAGGATTGTAACTGGCTTGGGATTTGATAATGAAAGCTTTTAGAACACTTTGGAAGATGTTTAAGCTTAGAGAGAAGAGAGAAGAGAGGTATGTTGAAATGAGTGAAATTTTTCTCTATTTATAGGTTTTCCAAAGTCTGAACTCGGACAAAATTTGGACAGAATTCAGACAGAATTCATTGAGAGAATCAAGACAAATAGCCGTTGCGTCCGTAACAGTAGGATGACCATGTTCAAAATCCAACGACACCAAATAAACTCGGGACGAGTTCGGTCCGAACTCGGGTCGAACTCTATTGGTGTCAGAGTTTGATTTTTGTTGTAAATCGGATTTTAAGTTTTTGGCTTTTCGAAAAGTTTAAACAGTTATGAGCTTTTTGAACATAGGATATTATAAAAAAAATTTGGGTAGCCTATTTGCCAGTACGACTCAGTGTACATAGTATTCCTAGACTCAATAAATATGAAACTTATATTGAATATTAAAATACAGACTCATACGGCAAAACAATTTCAGTCTTGAACAGAGTGGTAGAAGTTCTCAACAAATGTTCAAGTAGACCTTATATCGAGACAGAGTTTGATCAATTATTAAAATCAGGTTCGACCATAACCAATGGGCCAACAATCTCTCCCATTTTGATAATTGACAAACCTTGACCGATATAACATCTCGATCTTTTGATTTGACAAGAAATCAAAATTGTACTTGTTCAGTAATGGTACTGTACTGTATCCTCAAAAAATTCTTGTATCTTGCAAAAGATGTTAAATCCATTTTCTCTCCCATTGTCACTTAGCAAAATAAATGCAAAGAGAGAAGGTCCCCTGCAATTCATGCATAAGAAACAAACGTTGAAGAAATACAAAAAATATAGAGGAATAAACATGTATTTCACAGGCAGTTTATATGTAGAAACATAAGCTAGAAAAGATAATGCTACATATAAACATAAAAATAGAGAACAGTCCAAACTGAAATAGAAAACAAGCTAAAGAAAAGCATAATAGATGTTCCAAAATACATAATCTCAGCAAATAAAGTCTCAGTGCTAAAAATAAAAATAAAGTGCTATCTTGGAATGTCGGAGCATTTCCAAGTAAACATAGACAAATAAAGAGTCTAACAAAATGACATCTAGATAAAATGCATCACGTCTAGATCAAAAGTCCTCAAAGTTATCATCATCATCAGCGTCAACAGTGCCACCATGTCCAGATGGACCAGCTCCAGAAGTGTCAGCTCCAAAAGGGTGTAGAGTAGCACCAGAACCATGGTACCAGTCATATGCGTTACTGGGCTGAAATATGTAATGAACCGCCTCATCCTTATAGCGGTAGCCCGATATAGCTGGATCTCGAAGAAAAAAATTAGCAAAATGACCAGTCTGAGCAAATCACAGATCTGCAAAGGAATTTGCGAGAGCCTGAAATCGACTGGCATCACGAAACTCGCTTTCCCTAGATGAGTCAGTAATGAAAGATCGTAAATCAAAGAGATGCTGGTGGATACCCTCATAAGACATAGGGTAGGTCTAAGGAGGTGGAGCAGGAGCAGTAGAAGGAGCCGGAGGGACGACGACGAGACAGCGAAAGATACTTGGGCTCAGACTCAAGAGCGCAAATGGATCAATCTTAAAATGCTAAAAGATGATTAGAATAATCATTACGTAAGCAAGGTTTCTGTACCTTTTGCGACAATGTCCCATCATCTGGATAATAGTCTTAGGGACAGAAAAATGAATACCCTTATAAATGTGATTAAGGGCAGACAACTCAAGGGTGGTAACATCGTCTTTTGAAGTAGATTTAGGCAAAATGGTGGAATAGACGATGCGGTGCAATTCGTAGTTGAATAAGTTCATGTTGGCAGCTTTGAACTTACTAGAACGAACACGGTCAGGAGCACAGAGTTCGTTCTTGAAACTGCTCAAAGTTGTGCCTGCGGGAAACTCAAATTCTGTGATATCATCAAGCGGAGCACCTTCATTAGGGATACCAAGGATTTTTGCTAAGAGGACATCATGAATTCGATATTAAGTCCACCGACACGACTTTTAACCGTAAAAGTGTTCAAAGTGAAATTACAGTAGAACAAATTAATAGCATTAGTTGCAATATGATATTGGTAGGTGACAAGTTCGTGCAACCCTAATGCCTCAAAGAATGGACGATGCTCAGGAAATATGGTCCATTTAATTGGTACGCTGGTGCATATTTTGCGAACAGAGAAATTCTTGTACCACAATAGGGATTAGTCATGAGTTTCAAAGTAAAACTCATTGTATGCTCCGTCGGCCGATTAAACCGGAGAAAAGAGTGATCCTTGGATAGGATCTGAAGACGACGCCTCTTCACTAGGTGTCGACTTCTTCCTCTTAAAGGGGTTCATAATCCTAGGCATTGTTTCTATGAAAGATTGAAAAACTATGAACTTGAAAGAGAGGGAAGGAGGAGGTTATACCTTCCAAGAATTAAGTATATTGTAGAGGACGATAATCTCCACACGAATCCAAAATTTGGATTGATTTCTCCAAGAGGATTGGAAGCAATTACTTGGAGAAAAGCTAGGGATTGGAGGGCTCGAGCGCGGTTGCTGCTATGATTTGAGGATTTGGAGAAGATGAATAAGAGGATGACAGACCCTTTGTAGCCGTAGTAACATACCGACCCTTTGTAGGCTTGTATCAAAAACTGTGTTTGCATATTGAAAGATAATCAATAAAACAAAATTAATTGATATTATTGACATCTAAAATTCCTAACTCACGACGTAAATAATTGAAACGATCTTTCGCTAATGGTTTTGTAAAGATATCAGCCAGTTGGTTCTCTGTGTCTACATATACAAGGTCTATATCTCTATTTGTTTGATGATCTCTAAGAAAATGATGTCGAATCTCAATATGCTTAGTGCGAGAGTGACATACAGGATTCTTAGTCAAATTAATAGTGCTAGTGTTGTCACAAAAAATGGGTATGTGTGTGTAAAGTAAACTAAAGTATTCTAAGGTTTGCTTCATCCATAAAATTTGTGCACAATAACGTCCTGCAACGATATACTCAGCCTCAGTAGTTAATGCGACAAAATTTTATTTCTTGCAAAACAAAGAGACTAGAGCCTTACCTAGAAAATGACATAGGCTGCTTGTACTTTTTCTATCCACTTTGTATCTAGCAAAATCAACATCCGAGTAACTGGTTAGGTCAAAGGACGTGGTTTTGGGATACCACAAGCCGACAGAAGAAGTACCTTTAAGGTATTGAAAGATACGCTTAACCGCTCATAAATGTGATTCCTTAGGGTTAGCTTGAAAACATGCACACACGCAAATGTTAAACATTATATCAGGACGACTAGCAGTTAAATAAAGTAAACTATCAATCATACATCGATACTTACATATATCGACCGGTTTGCCTTGTTCATCAATATCAAGCTTGGTTGAAGTCGCCATCGGAGTGCCAAGTATTTTGACAGATTCCAGGTCGAACTTCTTTAATAAGTCTTTTGTGTACTTGGCTTGATTAATGAATGTCCTATTGTTGGTTTGTTTGATTTATAGTCCGAGGAAGAATTTGAGTTCTTCCATCATGCTCATCTCAAACTCATTCTGCATACACTTTGAAAATTCTTGATAGAGAGATTCATTAGTAGATCCAAAGATAATATCATCTACATAAATTTGAATTAAAAGAAGATTTCCATTTAAAGATTTTATAGTGTAGTGTCAACCTTGCCTTTTGTAAAACCGTTATTAAGTAAAAAAGAGCTTAAACGATCATACCAAGCACGAGGGGCTTATTTCAAATTGTATACGACTTTTTTCAACTTGAAAACATGATCAGGATTTTTAAAATAAGTAAAACCTGGAGGTTAAGCTACATAAACTTCTTCTTTTATAAATTCGTTCAAAAATTCACTTTTAACATCCATTTGAAATAGTTTGAAATTATAAAAATATGCAAATGCACATAATATGCAAATGGATTCTAATCTCGCAACTGGGACATAGGTCTCATCGTAGTCGATACCTTTCTCTTTGTTGTATCCTTGAGCTATGAGTCGACCTTATTACGAGTAACTAAAATATTTTTATTAAGTTTATTTCGGAATTCCCAGCGGGTGCCAATGACCGGATGATCAATGGACTTGGGAACAAGTTTCCAAACTTAATTCCGTTCAAATTGGTTTAATTTCTCTTGCATAGCATCTAACCAAAAAGTATTGCAACATGCTTTTTCAATAGTTTTGGGTTCAAGCTATGAAATAAATAAAACACAGGAAACTATATCCTCGCTAGAGGAACGAGTAGTTACACCCCTGGTAATCTCACCAATAACCAAGTCCTTGGGATGGTCAGCCAAAAACTTTATTCTTTTTGGCAAACTCGCAAGGTAGTTGGTTCCGGTTTCTGGTTTTGTATGTGATCTGCCTGGAGGATCAGCTGGTGCCGTGCTTGAAGGTTCTGCAGGTGCTTTACTTGGTGTACTGATGTCTTCATCATCATCATCGTCGATTGTCTGTTGATTCAGTTCGTCAAATGTGACATTTATTGACTCTTCGATGATCATGGTTCTTTTGTTGAAGACTCAGTCCCCTTTGCTTTTGGCCGCATAACCTAAAAATATACCTTCATCGGCCTTTTCGTCAAACTTTTCCAAATTGTCTTTAGTATTAAGAATAAATCATTTGCATCCAAATATCTTAAAATATAAAACTGATGGTGTCCTATCAAACCATAACTCATAGGGAGTCTTCTTCGATATAGGTCGAATTAGAACCCTATTGAGAACATAGCAAGCTGTATTGACAGCTTCAGGCCAAAAGTATTTAGGTAGACTAAACTGGTTTAACATTACTCTGGCCATTTTGGATAGAGTCCTGTTCTTACGTTCCACAACCCTATTTTGTTGTGGAGTCCAATGGAAAAAGAACTCATACAGATAACCGTGTGTACCAAAAAATTGCTTAAACTCTACATTCTTAAATTCGTTACAATGATCGCTTTGAATACGAGTGATCATGAATCCTTTCTCATTTTGAACTTTCTTGCAAAAGAAGACGAATTCTGATAATGCATCGTTCTTGCGTGCAAGCAAATATATCCACGTGTATCTAGAGAAATCATCTACTATTACAAAAGCATATAATTTACCACCTAGACTAGCAATTCTACTGTAACGACCCGCTCCGTCCTAGCGAAACGCCGATTCAAACGGCAAGTACAACGACTCAAACGAGCTGTCGACCCGAAGAGTTGGCATCGACCTGATGAAGAATCGATGTAAGGCTTATATTGGCCCGTCAAAGACGAATCCAGACTTAGACTTTCAAAGGCGCGCTCGGAGTATTGCTCGGCCGATGCGAACATCGCTAAGGTGGGTGGCTCCGATGAACCCGTCTTTGCTTAGCCTAGACACATAACAATACGGACACTATTGCTAGCATCGCTAGGCGATAACACTGCGCATGCTAATAAATGACTCAACGCACCTAGCTAAGGGAATAATCCCCTCTTGTATGCTTGTATAGAATATGAAAAAGAATATGGAAAATGTGAGAACTCTCGTACCGCAATCTGCGCTCGTGTTAAGGTACAGGCTTACATTCAAGTTCCTTATGCGTTCAACAATGAAACAATGAACGGGTTACAACAATAAAACAGAAGACTATCGACATAGTCGTTCCGAGTAGCGTATAGCAACATTGGAAGACTTCGGGACCGATGGGTCGCCAAGGCGACTCCCACACGGGGAGTTGCATAATGTATGAATGAAAGAATGAACGAATAAGTGAATGAATGAATCAACAAATGAATGAATGAATATGTGAATGAATCAATGAACGAACGAACAAGTAAAAGAAAGAAAAGAAAGAATGAATAAAAGATAAGAAAGAAAGGAATGGTTAGCGACAGGTATGACGGGGACGTGCATCGGGGCTCGCTACCCGCGCTGCACGGACGCCGCCGCCAACCTAGTCGATAATGCATTATTGCTCACGGACAGCCTACGGCTCAGGGACAGGCCATTAAGTTAAAATGATAAGACAATACGAAATGGTCGCGGACAACCCACTCGTATACGGAGGATAGGAGTAATAAGGGATTCCAAAGGCAACGATCAACGAGACATCGTGGCCAGCCTAGGCAAAATCATGGCTTACGGGCTACTTGGGTGTGGGCTTGGATATTCCAAGTAGACATAAGTGTGGGGTATTTCAAAAGACTATCAAGGTGTACCAGCCATCACGCTATGATAGGTGAGAATACCAAAAGAGAATATGTCCAAATTGGCTTGTGATGCCAGCGATCGGTGCATATAGATTAAGTGGACTTGCTGGTGGCAATCCATGTGCAAGTCCTTGCATTGAAACAAAGCAGTCTAAGTTAACTGAATGAAGCGCCTTCTGAACAGGCTTGAATATAACACACCAAATGATCGAGAGTACTTTGTGCAAATGAGTTAGAAAATACGCCTACGACGCACTAGGACCTGAGGCAGGGACACGCCCTTGATATTGAATGTTTACATGAATTATGAAAAGTTTTTATATATGAATTATCGACTAACTTGGTTTACATTGGACAGGAAAGACCGGACGGTAAGTATGGGTAAGTCGTGCATGTATTTCCACGCAAACACTTAGAATCGGTAACACGAGATAGGTCATGAAATATGCCATGAAACTAATCCTAAGGCAAGATTAGAAAGACAATAAATGATAGACGGTGCACAAAAGTAAATAGAACGTGTTTGGTAATGATAGCATTATGGGTGAGCTAGCCTCCCCACCAGTGCATAACAATGTACTGATAACCCCACAGTTTGCTTGCAGGATGCAGGAGATGTCATCGGGTGTGGAGCTTCCCTCGAACGTGCTAAGGCACATAGCTAACTCTGGAGCCTTGGAGCGTTACAAGGAGCTAAAGCACCATATACATGACATAATGTATCAGAACATCGCCATGAATTATTCTATGTAGTAAGCCACTTGGCACACCTTTTATGTTTCAGAGAGAGAGAGCGCTTGAGAGACTTGTAAACTCGTCCTAGCGCCGCTTGTAAACTTCTTAAAAATCAATAAAGAGTTTGAATTCGCTTCACTCGTGTTCATTTACTTTCTGCTGCAAACGGGGACACTCTGTGTGACTCTGTGGCCTAGCTCAAATCGGTCGTTTCTGGACTTAGCCTTGCACAGGCACAACCTAGGCCTGTGCGACATCACGTCTTAGCGAGGACGATCGCTCCTACGGGAGCGGGACGTGACAGATTGGTATCAGAGCACGGCTTTACGTCCTTGGACTTCATTTCGATTCTCTCAGTTTTGAAAGCTCGTTTGAAAACAAAGAAGTATACGCTCTCTCATTGTGCCTTGGGATGTTCCATATAATAAGTCTAATATTTTCAAAAGCTCGTACGAGTACTCAGTTGAACGGGATCGATAGGCGAAGGCCTTTGTGCCAAATCACGACGGACTTGAGTTGGAAGGAACAAATTCTAAAAGTTAGCAAACGTAGTGCATGCTTGAATAACCTTACGCTGACAATAGCGAACGAGTACACGAAACCGAAGTATAGTTCGAGTGGGATGGTTATATACACAGCCTTTTGGCTAAGATGTGTTGAGTATCGCACACCTAGACCTTCTAGTGCGAACGAGTTGCGAGCGAGATTGACTATCGCTCGGACGATAATAAGTGAGACATAGAACACGGAAAATGGTTCTTAGATTTTGAGGAACGAGCGAACACACAATTGAATATGTCGATTGTGAGTCAAATAACCTTTTGAGGATTTGTAGAATGACTTGATCCCGAGTGGTGTATATGATAGCTTCGAAGAAGAATAGAAGTGAGTATCGACGACTAGTCGAGTGGCTCGAACCCTGAGTGGTGTATGGACGTTATGGAAATTGTTCGAGCGAGACTAAAGGATTTACGGATAGAACGAGTATGTCGGCAAGTGATGATATCACGCAAAGCCTTAGAACGAGTAACGCTTAGTTGGTTGTGACTTCGGGAGTCTCAAACGAGATGTTGTTCGGACGAGTTAAGAATGCGTAGTGCAACGGTTGAATGGAGATTCGAAACGATAAAAATAAATGGATATCTTGGTCGAAGAAACTTAGTGGATCGTGCATGTGGTTTCGAATTTAGTCGAATAGATTGAACCTTGAGTTAAGGTGAAATATTCATAGACGAGATCGAAGATGGCACGATTGGAAGATAGCGTGCATGGAAAATGTTAGTTTGAAGATACAAGAATGACTAAGGATTTGGAATAGATGCTGCTCAACGACGAGTTAGCACGAGACAATACGAATTGAGGAATTAAGTTGCATGACTCGAAATTCATTGCAAAAGGAAGATCGTCAGGTTATGTACATCATCGATGGTATTGAGGCGTATCAAAGATTAATGTACGATAACTCGAGGGTACTCTGATTCGACGAATGATGATTGTGTTAGAAGCCAATGTGTTAAAGGATGCTATATTGGGGACTTTGATAGAAATGAATGTTTGGAGGAAGAAGAGAAATGACTTTATTGCTCAGTGATAATCGCAACGACAACGATCTTGTCTTGCGCGAACGCAACTCTAGCCTCGCATATGCGTCATGTCGGATTTGGGACGTTCATTCTGCGTGAGCGTTGGCATGGTGATTCATGTCTAGCGGGAATGATCAAACTCGAAATACCTTGACATGGCAATTTTGATTGCTTCGACTTGTGGTTTGAAGCAAAGGTGAATTCGAGGATTGATCGGACTTATGATTGACGACTAAGTAAAGTTGAGGATTGAGTAGACCTAATCTGTGTATCAAAAATGAGTAAGTCTAGACTCAAAGCAAGAGTTACGTCCCGATGAGGACGATTATTCTGCGAGAATATTGACATGGTGATTTATGTCCGCCGTGGATAATCAGACTAGCATGAGATTGGGACGCAACATATTGTAAGGCTAGACGACCTTGTGATCGACTACATGGATTGGATATGATGGATATGTGAATTGTATCAAACATACTTGAAGAGATAGACTATGAAAATTGCTAGTGTGGATGTATGATATTAACATGTCGAGGATTTGGTTGAGGACAATCTATCGTATGATGACTTTCCTAAACAAGTTCGGACTTGGAGCGGAGAATGTGTTGATGCGAATAGGACGAACACTGATTGATGTTTAGAAATTGGAGTGAAATGAACTTAGGTAGAAACTCTCTACAAACGAACAAATGGTTTGACCATAGGATTTGGGGCGAGCATCGTGCAATGACCTTACACAATGAACCAAGAACTTGACTTGTAACTATGACCTTGTGAGATGACCTAGCGGATAGACGGACGACCCTATGTCGAGTGATTGAACCTGTGTGACTGACATTTACAGTATCGTCTGGACGGACGATAGACTTGGGGCAATAAGACTTAGAGTAGGACGTGGAACTGGGAGTGTGTGTGAACGACGACGAGATTGGCCCAAACGAAGTGAATGATAGAAATCGATGATAAACAATTAAAGTTAGGATAAGGAATTGAATCGTTGACCGATAGACTTGATGATAGTGCAATACTTGGTCTCGAATCGGACGGAAATTACTTAGACTTGGTCGACTCCACTAAGAAGAAATCATATTGATTTCGTAGACAAGAACGCTTGAGAAGCGAATCGAATCATCTCAAGGACCGAGATAAACGATGGTGAGATGCATATGAGTTCGATTCTAAATCCAAGTTAGTAAAAACGATCGACAAATCAAAACTATCACGAGTAGCTTGTCCGACTTCGCTAATCGCTAAGCTTGGTTGAAATATACGTATTTGGGGGATGCCTTTAATATGTGCACGATCCAAACTCAGCGATATGACTGCAAGTGGATGTTGTGATGCGCATGAATGAATGAGTGAGTTTGCCTCAGCCTACGTCCCTCACGTTTGATGAATTATAATGCACCTATCGTGACCATTACAGTCCTATTACACGATAAAATAGCAACCAAGTTGAAGAAACATGACGATTGAATAAGTATCATCAAGTCTAAAATGAGTGAACAGTCATTCAATAAAATTGACCAGTCGTATGCGATACGGAACTTAGAAAAGTACCGAGTATAGTTTGATGCCATCGAACGTTGAAGCCATTTGATAGGAATTGTCTAAGGTATGCACACGACATGAGTTAAGGAACGGTAGGATGGCCTGCACTCAGGAAGTCTCGAGGACGAGACTTATTTTGAGTGGTGTATTATGTAACGACCCGCTACGTCCTAATAAAGTATATGTCACATATTAAACTTATATGTAACTAATAAAGTAATATGTAACATCAAACAATTTTATGTAATTGATAGGCTTCGAAATATATAACAAATGCAAGTTACACAATTGCTAACTAGATGTTTAGTTGTTCATTTATAACTCTTATACAATTTTATATATATATATATATATATATATATATATATATATATATATATATATATATATATATATATATATATATATATATATATATATATATTTTAGTTGTTCATATATAACTATTATACAATTATATATATATATATATATATATATATATATATATATTTTTTTTTTTATACAATTATATATATATATATATATATATATATATATATATATATATATATATATATATATACATGGAAACTGTCATCATTTCATATATAAAGGCCTAAAATGAGGCATGCCTATACAAAAGAGCTCCTAACAAAAGTTGCTCAAAAGATCAAAGGAAGAAAAGGAAAAAAACCTAAAGTGGTCAAAGACCACAACAGCAATGCCCCGATTGGGCCAGCACGAAGCCTCACAATGTCTTCCAAAATACAGTCTCGGTACTTCACGAATAAGTCAGTCACTATTGTACTGATAACCTTCATATCTGTATTTGTTGTGATTCTTCAAAATAACCCAAGTGATAGCCGTCGCTACGATCTGATGACCGTGAGACTCATTACCCTAAGTTGTTAATGGAGCTTCCAAGCAACCAGTCTCTGCACTCGATAAGCATCTCTAACCAAACCACTGCCAAACATTGACAACGAGCTCTCGCAAAGAGAGAATATGATCTACTTTTTCTGTTGCCATTGGTTACAGTAATGATGAGTTGATGCAAGACTGAAACCAATAGAGGAGAGAACATTGTCGGTAGGAAGCTTAGAATTGATCGTGCGCCATAATAAAATAGAATACTTTTTCGGAATACAGGAGTGCCAAAACGAGGCTAAGCAGGGAGAAGGAAGACCAGGCGTGTGAGCCGCAAGCCGCAGCGACGCCAGAGAGAAGGCCCCGTGTGCAGTAAGAGACCAACACATGAAATCGAGGCCAGGGTCAATAGCTACGCTGCTGGCTCCAATCGTTGCAGCGCCAACCTCTCCAAACTATATCATCGCCCTCGACCAGTTCCAAGCATCGGCAGCATCACATAGGTCTGTGATGGTGCTATTCATGGGAACGACTAGAGAAGGGCGATGGGGATTGTCCCCAGTCAACCGCTCAAAAAGTAGGAAGGACTCACCCCATCCCAAAGTAAGGCGGTTCAGTGGTTCGGCGAGCAGTTTTCCATTAAGAAGACGTCTCCAAGATGCCAAAGATCTGCAGTTTATGGAAGCAACAGAGGGGTGTGAGTTTTTGAAGTACCTGGCCTTCATATATCTATTCCAAATCGACTGTTGAACTATGAGTTTCCACCATATCTTCATCGAGCAAGCGTCCATAATAAGTGCCAGGTTGTAGAACCCCAATCCACCCTCTTGCGTCGGTCTCACCATCGAGCGCCAGCTCGCCCACTGCCTCTTGTCCTTGATATCGCAGTGGCCCCAAAATAATTTAGCGAAGAGCTTTATGATGTTTGAAAGGACCTTCTTGGGAGGGGAGCATACCGCCAGAGTGCATAAAGGAATGGAACCAAGGACGTGGTTGATCAGCATCGTCTTCCTGCATGGAGAAAGCATGGAGTTGTGCCACCCTTTAATTTTGTTCCTAATCTTTCCAATCAAATTGTCGAACCGCCCACTGTTAGTTCGACCATACAATAACGGGCACCCCAAGTATGTGATTGCAGGGCTTGACACAAAAAAGGAGGTAGACCGGGCTAACCGCTCTTTCTTATCACTATCCATCGAGTGGTGAACATAAATCACATTTTTCCTGGGATGATACGCTGACCTGAGCACCAAGTGTACCTCTGCAGTGTGTTGTGCACCACATCAACCGATCCAAAATCACCTGACGAGAAAATGAGGATATCGTTGGCGTAGGCGAGGTGTGTAATAATCGGGCAACCGCTAGCAGTATGGTAGTACTGGAAGCGAGGGGTATGCGCCATATTGATGAGATTCCTGCTAAGGGCGTCCGATGCGATGATGAAGATGGTGGAGGAGAGCAGGTCTCCCTGCCTGACATCATAGGTCAATTTGAAGAAGCCGGACACTTGTCTGTTGATTACCGTAGAAAACCATGAATTCTCATTGAACGCTAGATGATATCAATCTATTTTTCGACAAACTCGAAAGCTCTCAATACCCAGATCATAAATTGCCATTCCATCCTATCATAAGCCTTCTCCATATCCAACTTGATGGCAATGTTGCCACCTCTAGCCAAAAACTTCATGCAACTGATCAACTCTTGCGCTAGCAAGAGGTTGTCCAAGATATTGCAACCATGAATGAAACCACTTTGTTTCCCGAAGATGATCTTGGGAAGGAGGTCAGTCATCCTATTAGCAATAATTTTAAGAAAATATTGTTAATAAAGTTGCATATACTCAGAGGACGAAAGGCAAAAAATGTCGTCGGGTTCTTCTTCTTCGGGATCAAATCAGGTTGGTATAGGATATCAACTTGGGGAATCTAGCTCCTTGGAAGAACGCATTCACCGCCTCGGTAATGTCCTCATAGATAATGTCCTAGCAGGATCTGAAGAAGATGCCCATAAAGCCGTCTGGGCCAGGGGCGCTATGCTTGTTCAGCGACCAAATGACATATTTGATGTCATTCACCAAAGGGGGACAACAACTAATGGTTGTCTTTTTCATCAATCAACCTAGGGATTACCCCCCAAAACTCTTCATCCTTGGAGATGACCACTTTAGTAAACATGGACGATTAGAACGAGCAAGTAGTAGACTGAATATCCTTTTGGTCCCAGAGAATGTTACCGAAATCATCCTAAATCTAATGAATAATGATCCATTGTCTTCTGTCCTTGACGCACGAGTGGAAGTACCTCATATTTTTGTCGCCTTCTAGGTCCCATGACACCCTCACTTTTTATCTCCAAAACACTTCCTCGATTTTGATATAGTATTTCAAAAGAGCTCTCGTCAAGTAGAGGGAGGCGCGAGCCGAGGTCGAGCCGTCGCGCTCATACAATATCTCTGCATGACACACATCGTCTTTGGTGATGCATACCTCCTGAAAAATGTCTCCAAAAGCTAAACTGCTCCACCTGGATAACGCCTAGCGGGTGGCTTTTAGTTTGGCCAACACCTGAGCAACGGGGTCGGCCGCTCCTTGACTACTCCAAACTTTTGTAACTATGTCCGTGAATCGAGGGTGGGGAGTCCAGAAATCAAGGAAATATAAGCCTTTTTTGTGGGAGCCGCTCTTCCTACTCATCACAATGAGAAGCGGGGAGTGGTCCAATTCGATGGAGTTAAGGTGGATGAGACTGTTGTTGAGCTCTAAGTCTGTCCATTACGAATTAATAAGCGCTCTGTCGAGACGCGAGCATTGCCAATGGTCCCCGTCTTGCATATTGCACTAGGTAAAAGTGATGCCAGAGAAAGGGAGGGAAGATAAGTGGGCTTCGAAAATAAAATTGGCAAAGTTGTTCATCGACGCCGAGGAGGGCGGGCGGCCGCCCGATTTTTCCTCATGATAGATCAGAGCATTGAAATCTCCAATACAGAGCAAAGGAAGAGTAGCGAGGCTATCATGGGTGAGAATCAGATGATCCCACATCAACCTACGATCAACTTTGATTCAGCTTCCATGGACAGTTGATAAGGGAGCGCGTGATTGAAGTCGAGGATGCTCTATCCAACACAAAAGAGCTTGACTCGAGTTGTCAATGATACCCACTGCACGCCGACGGAGGAGAGAATCCAGATGTCATGGCAGCTCGCAAGCGCATAGGAGAACCCTAACTGGAGTTGGATGTGCTTGATTTTTTGGAAGGGAGTTTCGGCTCGATGATCACCAGGATATCGATGTTGTGGATTTTGATGAGGCTTCTTATTCTTCTCATTGTTGGCTTGTTGGCAAAACACCTCATATTCCAAGTTAATATACTAAACATTGGAATGTTGAGGGAGGGAGGCGATAGAGAGTTTGGCAGCCGATCGGGTGATCATAGGCGTAACTTTTTGGGACGATGGATGATGTGTTTATGTTTCTTTTTATGACCAGGTTCATCCAACTCTTTGTCTGGATCCATATTATGAACTTCATCGATTTTGCTGTCGACTGGGTGTAGGTAGTCTTGTTCATCGATCTCCGCTAGGATACTAAAGTGTTGGTGTTTTTGCCTTTGGACTAGAAAAGATAGTCCCACATCGGCTACACCAAATGGTGAGTATCTCAATATAATGCATTGCTTGTGTTGAGGTGTGCACATGAGGTGTAGTGGGGCACAAGTTTGTGCCATGTGGAAGTATTTTCTTAGAAGGAAAAAGGATTAAATCCAACAAGGATGCAAGTTAATTTTTGTTGTACGGACTCGGACTCGGACACGGACTCCAGGATGTCTCATGCATGCACGGGAGTGTTCGGGGGGTAGGCGTGGACTGGCACACTTCTATGCTGATTGTGGGATGATCTAAAATATCAAACTCTATTTTTGTGTATTGGTATTTTAGTCCCACATCGGATATGAGAAGAGGTGAAGTCTCAACTCCACTCTATAAATATAGCCCCTTGACCTCCTTTGAAAGATACACCAAGAAGAGAGTGAAGGGAGTCTGTAAAGTCCAGGAAGCCCGTTCAAGTCTCAAATATTGACTTACGAGCGTTCCAGAAGTTCTTCGTGAACTTGCTGGTTCCTGGAAGCTGTTCGTGCTCGTGTGGGGCGAATAAAGCTTTGAGCAACGGTGGTTCATTCACCCCAGCATTTCATTTTCGCCTGTCATCGCTGCTGTTGCCTTTTACAGTAACTTCTTTTTAGAAGCTCTACTGCCGATAGTCGCTTGCACAAAAGTCTCTTTAGATTTTTTGTGTATTACGTAGAATCTTTTTAGATCCTCGTAATTCAGAATCCTCCAGGATCTCTGTTGCACATCTTCTTTAAGGTGTTGCATTTGAAACGTTGTCTTTACAATTATTTCAGTTTTAGAATTTTCCATCAAAAATTGTGCCTCGGCACTAACAATCTCAAAGCTTTATTGAGAAGATGGATAACTCTCGTGCTTCGCTCATCGATACCAGTTTTAACAAGTTGGAGAAATTCGATGGCGAACACTTCCAGATATGGAAACGAAAGGTCATTTTAAATCTTAAACTCGTGAATGTTGATCACGTGCTGTCAGAAGAAGAACCGATCGTTCCAACCACTGGATCTGCTGCGGCTGTGGCCGCTGCTACAACCAAGCAAGCAAAGTGGAAGAGAGAAAACAGTATATGTAAACTACTGATACTCAATTCCATGGAAGACTCTCTGGCAGAGTCCTACTCCAAGAAGACATCTGCCAAAGAGATATGGGACTCCTTGGGAAAGCTCTATGAAGATGACGAGAACCGGTCCAAGATCTTCATGGTAGAAAAATACCATAAGTGGACCTTCGAAGACGAGAAGTCGATGCTGCCCCAAGTGAAGGAGTTTCTGAAGTTGCGTCAGAAACTAGAAGACGAGAACATGCCCCTCGTCGACAAGTTTGTCGTTGGAGGGATCGTCGCGAAAATTCCTGCAGGATGGAGCAACTTCTATGCAAGGATGCATCGAAAGAAGATGGAAATTAGCTTGGAAGATTTCTTGTAAGAGATCCATGTTGAGGACAAGATGCGCTCTCAACAGAAGATGGATACTCTGTCCAAGCAACTGGCGAAGGCAAATCTGGTCCAAACCAGAGAATACCAGGGGAAGCAGGCTGCTTCTCATCGCAAAAAGAAGGACTTGACGAATCTGAAAGTGAAGGGTCCTGCTTTCAAGCAGCAAAAAGTCCAAGTCCCATGTGACTTGCTTCAATTGTGGCAAGAAGGGCCACTACAAATTCGAATGCAACTCCAAGCCCAAAGAACAAGGTGAGCCTAGTAAGGTTTCTATGATTACTAATCTAGTTGCCATGATAGCACAGGTTGCAACTGTGGGGGCTGACTTGGACTGGTGGATAGACACTGGTGCGACCTGCCATGTCTGTTCAGACAAAGACTGGTTCGTCTCTTATGAGCCAACTTCAGAGAAGGTCATAATGGCAAACCAGGCACAAGCTGAAGTACTGGGGATCGGGACGGTGGAGCTGAAACTCACATCGGGGAACACTCTGATGCTTCAAGGTGTGAAGCATGTTCCTGTAATTGCTAAGAACCTGATCTCTGAAAGTCTGCTCTGTAACGCAGGCTTGAGGATGGACATCAATGCTGGCCAGTTGGTGATGTCCAAGAAGGGTACATTCTTCGGGAAAGCTTTCCAAACTGAAGGAATGTACAAGATTCAGCTTGTTGTAACCCAGCATGATAATATAAATGCAATCACTTTTTCTGATTATTCTCTTGAGTTGTGGCATAATAGGCTAGGACATGTTCATTGTAAAAGGATTAACAGAATGTCTAGTCTAGGACTTATCTCTAAGTGTGGGGGTAAGGTAGAGAAATACGAAGTATATGCTCAGACGAAGATCACAAGGAAACCCTTTCACAGGGTCCATCGAAGCACAGATCTTCTGGAGTTGGTTCACTCAAATATCTGTGACTTCAAACAATTCTCTACAAAGGCCGGGATGAAGTATTTCATTACTTTCATCGATGACTTCTCAAAGTATGCTTTCGTCTACTTGTTCAAGTCTAAAGACGAAGTATTCGAGAAGTTCAAGGAGTTCAGGGCTGAGGCTGAGCGGTAAACTGGACAACAACTCAAGAGGTTAAGGAGTGATCGAGGCGGAGAGTATCGGTCTCATGAATTCTTATCATTCTGCAAAGAACATGGAATCATCAATGAGACAACGGCTCCGTACTCTCCTCAATCCAACGGAGTAGCAGAACGTTGACAGAGATGATAAACTCCATGATGTTGACTGCGGGTCTTCCAAAGTGCTACTGGGGAGAAGCTGCACTAACGGCAACGTTCATTCTGAACAGAGTGTCATATGCTACTTCCGACATAACTCCTCATGAACTCTGGTTCAAAGTCAGACCTAACTTGAATGTCATTCGAGTGTGGGGATGTCTGGCTTATGTGAAGCTCCCGGATTTGAAGATTCAGAAGCTGGGGACAAGGACTACGAAGGCGATCTTCTTGGGGTATGCCGAGAAGAGTGATGCTCGGAGATTCCTTGATATCGAGTCAAACCATATCATCGAATCTCGCGATGCTGAATACTTTGAAGACAAGTTTGCAAAACACAAGAATATTGTTCTCGCGGATCTTTCGGAGAATGATGAGGGTACAAAGCAGACAGAAGTCTTTAATGAACCAGTAGTCCAAGATGAAGCTGTCGTCAAGGAGACACCAGCTGAACCAGAACTCGCTGAGCCGTCAACTAAGCGAACGAGGAGGCCGAAAGACTTCGGAGATGACTTCGTCACCTATCATGTTTAAGCAGATTCGCTTACCTATGATGAGGCGATGAAGACCAGAGATGCTGTATTCTGGAAGAAGGCGATAGACAACGAGATTGACTCAATCACCTCCAACAACACATGGGTATTGGTTGACCTTCCAGAAGGAGCAAGACCCATCGGATGCAAATGGATCTTCAAGAAGAAGATGAAAGCAGATGGAACCATTGACAAGTTCAAGGCCAGGCTAGTGGCCAAGGGGTTTGCTCAGAAGCAGGGGATCGACTACTTTGACACTTATGCTCCAGTAGCTCGGATGACAACCATCAGATTGTTAATTGCTCTAGCAGCAATACACAAGCTGGTGATACATCAGATGGATGTGAAAATAGCATTCCTTAATGGCGAGCTGACCGAAGAGATCTACATGCAACAACCAGAAGGTTTTGTCGTCAGAGGTCTGGAAGACAAAGTCTGCAAGTTGATGAAGTCTCTGTATGGTTTGAAACAAGCTCCCAAAATGTGGCATGAGAAGTTTGACAAGGTGATAAGGTCAAATGGCTACAGGGTCAGTGAAACAGACAAGTGTGTCTATACGAAGTTTGCTGACGGAAGAGGAGTAATTGTTTGTCTTTACATGGACGACATGCTAATCCTAGGTACGAATTTAAGCTGCGTCACAGAGACAAAGAAATTTCTCTCGACCAAGTTCAGTATGAAGGACTTGGGGGATGCCGACGTAATCTTGGGGCTCAAGATCATCCGGACAGGCACTGGAATAGCGCTGTCATAATCTCATTATATTGAAAAGATGCTCACTCGCTACGGATATCAAGATCTTCCCATAATTGATACACCGTACCGGAGTGATCAGAAGCTGGAGCCTAATTCGAGGGAAAGCGTCAGGCAGTTGGAGTACGCTAGCGTCATCGGAAGCTTGATGAACGCTACTACTGCCACAAGGCCTGACATAGCTTTTGCCGTGGGAATGCTGAGTCGGTTCACTAGCAATCCAGGCGTTAAGCACTGGAAAGCTGTAAAGCGTGTTATGAGATATCTCAAGAAAACTCAGACATATGCACTTTTCTACAGCGGAGATCCGTCAGTAGTGGAAGGCTTCGGTGATGCTAGCTGGTGTTCAGATATGAAGAGCGAGTATTCCACAGGTGGATTCGTATTCACCATGGGCGGAGCTGCTATATCGTGGAAGTCGAAGAAGCAGACTATGTTATCTCGCTCCTCCATGGAATCTGAATTCTTTGCATTGGATGCTGCTGCAGATGAAGCAGAGTGGCTTCGGGAGCTCATGTATGATCTTTCGGTGGTTGGGGCTCAGATACCGACAATACCGATATACTGTGACAACCAAGCGGCAGCAGCAGTGGCATCAAATGAACTCTTCAACGGGAAAAAGAGAACGGTACGGTTGAAGCACAGAGCAGTACACGATCTTATCAAGAGAGGTGTTATTGCAGTGATTTATGTTCGGAGTCAGGAGAACCTGGCGGATCCTTTCACCAAGGGCCTCAAGCGCCAGCTGGTCGATGACACAGCTTGTAAAATGGGCTTGAAGGCATTCTGATAGTGTGTCTTTGTAATCCTACCATAAAGTTTTATGCTATTAGTTCAAAAAGAAATCTACTAGGCATCTAACTTTTGGTTCAAAGGAGGATCACTGACTGGGAAACTATCAGGTAACAGTGGGTACTTGTTATCTGGAACACGAAAGGGATACGGACCCATAACCACTGTTGTCTACTATGTATTTTCTGCAGAAAAAACAGATCCTGTGGAAGGTTGGCTTAAACGCCTTAATGAGTTCTCAGGCAGAGTGAATGCCTGGTGTGCTTTACAGGAAGCACGGTAGAGCAGCACTACAAGGAGTGAAACTCCATGCTACAGTGGGGTGACTCCACCATGAGGTTCCCAGGTAGGAGTAATGCCTCGGCTTTGCAAGCCAAGTCATAGCGGCGTAGCACCGCAAATAGGCAGGTAGCCTAATGCTGTATGACGTAATTAAAGAGTTGTAGACAGCACTACAAAGGAGAGGATGGCCCCATGTTACAGTGGCACGACACCACGATGAGGTACCCAGGTAGGGGTAAAGCCTCGGCATTGCAAGCCATGTCGTTGCGGCGTAACACCCCAAGGAAGCCCTAGGCTTCATGCTGGGTAGTTTGGCACTACAAAGAGGCTTGTGACCTCATGCTACAGTAGTATGACACTACGATGAGGTTCCCAGGTAGGGGTAATGCCTCGGCTTCAGGCCATGTCATAGCGGCGTAGCACCGCAAGGAAGCGCAAGGCTTCATGCCATATCTCTTTAATAAAGAACTCACCTATAGTGTATGGAAAGAGATATCAGGCCGTCTCTTGAGGGTAAACTTGTAGACGCCCAAAATTATACACTGAAACCAGGCTGGCACAGGGCCTTCAATGTGCAGCCAGAAGCACAGTTGATGTCATTATGTGAGTAGGAAGAATTGCAGTTATGGTGCAGAATTCAAGGCTTAGTCCATTCTTGTATCATGCTGTTATTTAACCTATGCGGAAAGATTCAAGTCGTAGCGACATCTCTCCTAATGCATGATGGGCAGTCACTGTGGGGAACACTCAACCCATATATTGAGATATGTGGGGGATTGTTGGTATTTTTGCCTTTGGACTAGAAAAGATAATCCCACATCGGCTACACCAAATGGTGAGTATCTCAATATAATGCATTGCTTGTGTTAAGGTGTGCACATGAGGTGTAGTGGGGCACAAGTTTGTGCCATGTGGAAGTATTTTCCTAGAAGGAAAAAGGATTAAATCCAACAAGGATGCAAGTTAATTTTTGTTGTGCGGACTCGGACTCGGACACGGACTCCAGGATGTCTCGTGCATGCACGGGAGTGTTCGGGGGATAGGCGTGGACTGGCACACTTCTATGCTGATTGTGGGATGATCTAAAATATCAAACTCTATTTTTGAGTATTGGTATTTTAGTCCCACATCGGATAGGAGAAGAGGTGAAGTCTCAACTCCACTCCATAAATAGAGCCCCTTGGCCTCCTTTGAAATATACACCAAGAAGAGAGTGAAGGGAGTCTGTAAAGTCCAGGAAGCCCGTTCAAGTCTCAAATATTGACTTACGAGCGTTCCAGAAGTTCTTCGTGAACTTGCTGGTTCCTGGAAGCTGTTCGTGCTCGTGTGGGGCGAATAAAGCTTTGAGCAACGGTGGTTCATTCACCCCAGCATTTCATTCTCGCCTGTTATCGCTGCTGTTGCCTTTTATAGTAACTTCTTTTTAGAAGCTCTACTGCCGATAGTCGCTTGCACAAAAGTCTCTTTAGATTTTTTGTGTATTACGTAGAATCTTTTTAGATCCTCGTAATTCAGAATCCTCCAGGATCTCTGTTGCACATCTTCTTTAAGGTGTTGCATTTGAAACGTTGTCTTTACAATTGTTTCAGTTTCAGAATTTTCCATCGAAAATTGTGCCTCGGCACTAACATAAAGAAGTTGCCAGACGTGTGCAGTCTGGTAACCGACGTACGTCTAATATTAGCCAGCAATCCCGCTGTGATAGGCTCACCGTCCTCGAAGCCTGGGGCTAGGGGCTCAGCATGGTAGTGAGAACAGAGCTCTAACTAGCACTCAAGGATGGGGGATAGCATCTTGAAGAACCAAGGCCAGGCGTTGGTCCGAAGTAGAAGTAGGGGTAGGATCGGGGATATGTCGTGCTACAACCAGCCTATGCTCGGGTAGGGGGAGTGTAGGGAGTCAGTCGAGGTCAGGCTGTAACCAGCAATCGTAGAGAGAGAAAGGGCCAGCTGGTCAGATGCTGGCTTAGCGGCGTTGCTAGTCTTCGAAGGTCCACGCTTTCTTCTTTGCGTTCCAGCAACTTGAAATACTTGAATGCCCGGAGTCAAGGTTCTATATCTATTAGCAGGTTCTTGAATTAGAATGTTGGAGGACAAACACTTGGCAGAGGCGTGCCCAAGATGCGGGCAATTATTGTAGTAAGCAGGGAGGTCTTCATAATCCACCGTTTGCCAGAAGTTGTCACCGTCGAGGAGATCGACTCTGATTCTAGGTGGGGGTATAGCGCTCACGTCTAATTCAATGCACACTCTGGCTCTACTTGGCCGCACAAATTCTGCCGTGGCCTTCTCGATCATCAGGGGTTACCAATACTATGAGCACTGGCTAATACCGTCGATTGCGAGAACAGGTGCAATGGGAGGGCAGGGAACGACAACTAAACTGCTGCCATGGAGGATTCCATAGAGGGATTGAAATAAGGTATCCACTTGAGCACTCGCATGGTGGCCCCGACGATGTGCTAAAACTGTGCGTCCGTAGACGAAGGAAGTCACGTTCCAATTGAGGTCGAAGAAGCAGGTGTTTGACGTCTATGACGCCAGCAGAGACCCCACCAGAGAAGCCCAACTTCGCAAAGGCAGCTCTGATAGAAGCGATCTGCGGGCGAGAGTGGAAGAATTTGCCAATAAGCATAAATTGGAATGGCTCCGCCAAGGTGGCAGTATCCTCCGCCTCAAACTAAACCAAAGGGCATCTTCAAAACGAGTAGGGCGGCTCATCTTAAAAGTGGGAAAGGGAAGTGGGAGCGTCGGCTGCAGTTGCTTGGAATGACTGGCCACCGCCGTAACGAAGGAAGAGAATCGCTGTGTCGCGTGCGGCGCCAAACTGGAGGAGGCCGTGGGTAAAGCCGGGTGTAGTGAGGAAAGGTGGGAGGGGGCGTGGTTGGAGGAGTGGAGGGGGCAGAGGTGGTGGGGAGGGAGAGAGGAGGGGGGTGCCAAGAAGGCTTGGATGACTAGATCTGATGGAGGGGTTGGAGGTGGTGGTGGTGAGGCAGTGCGGGTGCTGGGTGTTGAGGGGAGCGGGGTGGTGGACTGTTGAGAGGAGGGGCGGAGAGGGGTGGTGGGAAGGAAGTGGAGGAGTCGGGCACAGAGTGGAGACAGGATGGGTGTAAGGAGGGGGGTGAGGAAGCCGAAGGTGGTGTGACGGTGCCAGCCACCGCCGCGTCCATCCTCGAAGAAGAGGAAGCTGCCAGCACCAAATCCAAATCGCCCGAGCCCTAACGCAGCTCGTGAATATATATATATATATATATATATATATATATATATATATATATATATATATATATATAATTTGTTGTTTTAAAAGCTTTTGGGTTATTTTAGTAAATATAATATTTTGTTCCTTAACTAAAAGGGAGCCACCATAATTAAGATGCGTGTCCCAATTGACAAGGCTAGCATTTAAGTTTTGGGTTTTCTTTTATCTCTGTTGTAGCTGAAACAAATAAGTTGCTCAATTTTGGATCATTGTCCTATTAGTTTGAATTGTTATGTATATAGGCCGTACACATCTAAATACATATTTTTGGGGTTGTGGACAACATGAATTTGCACAAGTGTGGAGCCACTTAAAGGCTAAGGTGGGCTTTATCCCACTCCAAAAATTTTATTTGTATTTTTTTTCATATATTTTATTCCAGTTCGAATTCCTGGTTCCGTCTTGAATTTGCATCCTATACAACTCGAGGACATACAAAGTTGAATGCATATCGAAGATATGCTCTGATCATATTGATCCCTAATTCCTCTTTTTGAAAGGCTTTTGTTGAATTCTTGGTCATCAATTCTTGATTTTTTTCTTCATTATATTCAATAATACCTCTTTGTTGCTACTATAGGTTTTTAAAATTTATATATACAGGAACCATGTCCTCTTCTAACAAGTCTTACTTGTTAGAATTAAAAAGTGTTCCAGAATCGCATTCAATCTAAAAAAAAGTTTATGTATGTAGTTTAATGATCTGGAACCCAAACTTACATAAGCATGTTTGTTATCAAAAAAATGAAAAAGAAAATTAGCATGTTTGTTACTCTTTCATTACCTATCCATAATGATTGAGTTGGGCATGTTAGTATTAGGAATCGAACACGTCCTACAAGTGCTTCAATACCGTGTAAGAGAAGTTATCACAGCGAAAACATATGCCAACCCACCTGAAATAACCAAACCCATCAAACGAATACCAAGCACAGATAAAGACAAGTATAGGGCTGTGACTACGTCACCGGAACAAATCTCAATCTATATAACTCAGATAAACATACAGGATTGACAAAGATCAATGTTGAACCCCTTGCCTAATAGGTACAACCCTCTCACCACACTCAAGAAGACACGATAGATATTACAATAAAACCACTCACCAACCCGTATCAATCTTCCTAACTAAAGTTGATGACTCCTCGATCATATCTCTTACTTCCTTTTGTCTTACATGACGAAGGCCTAAGAGCAATGTACGGACTTTCTCTAGATCTCCTGCGAACTGTTGGCCCATTGGTTAATGATTACACCTGATTTTGATAATCAACGTCAACTTTGGTCGATTCGCAAAATACTACTTCTACGAGTTTACAGGTTTCAAGTTAGAAGAATCTGCATCCTAAATCTACGTCCTACTACTATAAAGTACAAACATCGCATCGTCATCAAGAACCAAATGTACTGGAATCAAGATCAAGCTTTTTCATATTTTTTCTTTGTATTTTTACTTTTATTGAGTCTAGAAAAAATATGTAAGGTTGATTACGATTGGTATTGGCTTAGGTTTTTCTCAGTCCACAAATAAATTAGCCTACCTATCCACATATATAAAAGTCAACATTCTAAAAAGCCCAAAACCCATGCAAATTTGGTCCATACTATATAGTTCTGACCAAACTGAACTCGGAGGGAACTTGGCTCGAGTTCGGTCCAAGTTAGTTTGATTTTTGTTTTTAAATCCCTCCAATCTGCATCGAATATTCGAATGCGAGATTTCTGCATCCGAACTCTGCCTGAACTTTGCTCGAATTCGGTCTACAAAAGTACTATAAATAGAGAAGAACTTTCCCATTTCCAAATCAATCATCCACTTTCTCTTCTCTATATCTTTAAGTGTTTTCTATGAGCTAAAGCTTTCAAAGCAAGCCTATACCACTCTTAGCCAAAGCCACTACAATTTTGTTCAATCTAGAGTTTTTGTACTAAAGAGTTGTATCGAAGGCTACATTCAGAAAATGTTCTAGTTTTCAAAATCGCCCTCTGGAGTCGGTCGTGTGCTCGTCACCAAGCACGGTATTGTTAAAGACTACAAGCTCTCAATTAGCTTGTACCATAGTGGATTAACATCGAACAAGAGTACTCGAGACTGGACTAGTCCTCTCACAGGAAAACCAGTATACATCATCGTGTCACTAAGTTTGATCTGCTTGACTCTTACTTTACCGCAATTTTATTTACTTTTATTTATCTGCCATAGTATATAGTTTTGTATAATTTTTAATTGGTGATATTTTATGCTGCACAAGCACACACTCTATTCACCCTCCCCTCTAGAGGTGCTCAACGGTCCTACAATTGGTATCAGAGCAAATTATACATATACATAACCATCTAGAGAGTATAAATCTATGGCAACCATTAAATCTAGTTTGAATCAACGGGTTCCAATATAATAATTCATGAAAAAGATTTTTATTCCTCCTACAGGTACTAGTACCTCAGACCCTTCTCAATTTAACAAGACTTTTCCTTCAGGATCTCTTGCAGGAAAAAGACAATGTCCAAATTACATTTAGGGAATCGATCCGATTCTATCTCTGGTATATTCAACGGCGAAGGGCAATCCATAAATAGACTCCCACTATTTGATGGAACGAATTATACCGACTGGAAAATACGAATGAGTTTATTTCTAAAATCACTAGACTTCGATCTTTGGTCGATAGTAATAGACGGTTATAAGAAACCACATAGAACAGTGATTGATGGTGTATTAGTAGACAAGCCACATAACAAATACACGAAGCATTAAAAGACACATGCTAGTCTAGATGTACGAGCCATCAATGCACTATTCTGTGCAATTGACAAAACTAAGTTTCATCGCGTGTCAACATGTACGATGTCTAATATAATTTGAAGACTTTTTGAAGTAACTCAAGAAAGGACTTCCCAAGTGAAGGAATCCAAAATCAGTAGACTAACACAGGAATACGATCAAGATAAAACCTGGTGTGTCAATTACACATATGTTCACTCATTTTCTTGATATTACTAATCATTTACAATCTCTTGGTAAGGATTACAATAATCATGAGAAGATCAGGAAAGTACTACGAGATCTAACAAAGAACTGGAACCCAAAGGCCACCACGATCATAGAAGGAAATGACCTCACCACGATGACATTGGAGACATTGATGGGCAAGCTTATGGACCCATGAGCTGGACTTGCAAGAATTTAAAGAAGCAACTCCCAAAGACACTACAAAAATTTGTCAGATTAGCGACGTTTATAAACGTCGCTAATCTCGGCCAAAACGTCGCAAACATAAGTTAGCGACGTTTTTAGAGACGTTTTGGAAACGACGGAAAAAAGCGTGTCGCTAATCGAAAAAACGTCGCAAAACGTCACAAAATGTCGCTATGGAGACGTAAATTAGCGACGGTCATAACGTCGCTAAATAGCGACGTTATTAGCGACGTTTTTTGTGTTCGCCGATTATCGACACATTAGCGACGTTTTGCGACGATGTGGTGACATCAGATTGTCTACCACGTCAATAATTTAGTGACATTGTTAGCGACATATGTAAACGTCGCTAAACCATAGTGACGTATATAAACGTCACTAAAAACGTCGCTAAATCTTAGCAACGTATGTAAACGTCGCTAAAAATGTCGCTAAATTGGAAAAAATAAAAGAATACAGAATCCAGAATGCAAAATACAAAATCCAACAGAAATCCAGAATCCAAAATGCAGAATCTAGAATACAGAAATACACCTGGGTTCGCCGACCCCTTTGGTGGAACACTCAACACCGGCACGCACAATATATTCCAGACTAGATAAATCATATAAAGAACAAATAATATCCTCAACAGCTGATATAAGGTACAAATATAAAGAACAAAGTCAATATCCTCAAATACGTTCAAAGTAAAAATGTGGAGTACAAAGTCCGAAAATGCAAAAACAAAACTACTGATCGCCTGGAGCTGGAGCTGGAGCCGGAGCTGGAGGAGTAGCACTACCAGATGACTGTCATCGCAATGCAAGGATCGTCTGATGCTCCTCCGGTGACAGGCTGACGAGCATGTCCTCCCGTGCACCGTCGGATGTAAACGATGCTCCCGACGTACTAGATGGTCGCTCCGTAGCCATCTCGCAGAACTGCTGCATCTGCTCGACCAACCGCTGCATAGTCTCCTACATAGCACGAAAAATCTGTCGTAGCGCCTCATTCGTCTCCTCAAGCCTCTCAAAATGTGAGATGAGCGCATGATCATCCGACTGCGGCTGCAGCTGCGACGCTAATATCCTCTGCAGCATCTCGTCACGCAGAGCTGTAATCTGCGTATCGATACTCTGCTGGGCTAACGACGACTCCTCAGTCTGTACGGGACCGGGCGCACTAGTGGCGGTCCTAGAGGCCTGTGATGCAATAAAGGCACCATAGGAGCCCGTACCATAGTACGTACCCCTATGCATGCCACCAACAGCCCTCATCCATAGCTCGTATAGTGCCCCGCTCCGCGAAGGCACTAGATAGACAGAAAGATCGAATTTCTGGCTCTGCAACAGAAGACTATTGATCTGGGTGAGTGGACGAAGTCTCATTTGCTGGTTCTCTTACGCCTAATAAGAATCTGAGTTTTTGATTGAATGCTATTGTTAATAACAAGATAGTAAATCATTGAGTATGCTTTAAGAGAATCCACATATTGCTATGCTAATACGAGAAAAAGAGTTAATCTGCATGCTACGAAGTAGAATTGTTGCTTGCTCATAAGAAATGAACTGATGCCTGTATGCTAATGTAGAGATGTTGCCTTTAATCATTGAACTATTGCCATGCTAAAAAGAAAAGAAAGTGATTGCTCATATGCCCCGAACTAGTATGCTTTCAAAGATAAAATGATATGCTATATCTGTATAGAACTATTGTTACGTTCCAAGGAAGTGAAATGCTATTGAATGCTATTGAATGACCGAATGAGAATTGAATGTTATCGAATGACCGAATGAGAATGGAATATGAATGAATGACCAAACGAATAAGACTAGTTATGAACTGGTCTCTACCTGTTGCACTGTTATGTTTTATCTGATAAAAAGAACAATTCATGCATTAGTCTCGGATAACTTGTTAACAAGGTAATAGTCTCTCGACGATACTGGAGGCACCTGGGATCGATCAGCCTAGGAGAGATTGTCATAGCACCCCGAGGTAAATGCTACACCTCGGGAATGTTGTGTCCTTAGCGACGAGCTAAACCATGAGTCCCAGCGGCTAATCATGGGGGACGGGCCCATGAACCATCATATAGATAGGTGTTGATTGGTGCAGAGCTGAACCGGAGAGTCACAGCTACCAATCGAGTCTGCATGTGTCATGAATGTTTTGCCAAGAGCTAACAATACAGAGACGAACAGAGAACAATGCTGGTATTATCTTGTTTATGCTAATCCTTGTCTTGTGCAGGGATGGACGATCGGTTATAGTAAGAATCACTTGAAAGTGATACATATGTATTGTTTGAGTTTGCTATATGAATTGCTTGTAAAGATTTAATCAGTTATAAAGAATTGCTATGTTCCCTTTAAAGAAAAGATATGATATCATACTTATAATTGTCTCTAAGAGATTGCTTGAACAAAGAAACAATTATGCTCATGAAACACGATGTGAACTGCACATGAAATGAATAGTCATCGTGCTTGAACTGAATAGTCCCTTGTATGCTTGAGATAAAATAAAATGATATAAATTGTGGCTATTCAAAGATATTTTCAAAAGAGATATAAACTGACTCTGTATACATGAAATGAATATAGGTAAAAAGTAGCAAGATCACATCACAAGAAATGTTTTCTCACTAAATGAACCGTAATCGTTTCAGACAAATGTAGCTCTTTATTCACAAATCACCAGTATGCTGATATACTGACCTACCATCAGTCTGTATGCAGGTGCAATATACATCAAGAAGGATAGTCCAAAGCGATAGCCCGAGCCTCATCCTCAGGAGCCAGAAATCAGAAGAGATACCAAGAGATGACATCTGTTGGAAGAGTTGGTTTTGTATATAAAGGGATGTATTGTATGGGAACGAGATTATTGTAATCTGTAAAGTTCTGAGAGAATATAACATTGTATCAGAGAGAATCGAGAGCTTGTAATCTATTCAAATGAAATCAGTAAAGAGAATTGTTTCTTGTTACCATTGTGTTCAATGCATGTATTCTGAAATATGTCCGCTGCTGCTTCAATTATCTGCAATATGTTCCGCTGCGTATTATCAACCTTGTCTATCTTGTCTTGTTACAGGTCTTGGCCTTGTGCAAACGCAACTTAGGCTTGCACGATATCACACCTTAGCGAGGAAGAACGGTCTCATAGAGTCCGAAGCGAGGACGAAAGGACTCTACGGAATCGGGGCGTGACAGCTCGTCATCTGACTGAGCTGCAGCGGCCGGGGGCTGCTGGGAGGTGCTAGCTCCAGCTCCAGCTCCCTCTGACAGTGTCGACCTGGCCTCCCTAAGCCTCAAAAACTTGGCCTAGAAATAACATCTATATGAATTCTCTATGTAACTAAAAATTAATAGTAATGAACTAGCATTAAGTAAAACTTACGTATAACATCTATATGAATTCTCTACGTAACTAAAAATTAATAGTAATGAACTAGCATTAAGTAAAATTTACGTAGGTGTCTCGGGCCTTGTCGTCGACGAACCGCCCCCCCTTCGTGTGCGTAGCGAGGAACAAGGTCACCATATTCGGGTCCTCTCCCGAGTCAACCTGTTACGAAATTATTATATAATTTGTCAGTTAAGTTGAAAGAAATATATTACTATAAAGTATTAATTATGGGTATACGGAGAGATATGTACCATATGAGTAAAAAAATCCATGATGGACTGTGACCCACCATACCACTGCGACCCCGCCTGTCGTGCTCTTTTGTTCTTCGTGGACTTCTCCTTGTAGGTTCCTTCCTCAAATCTCCTCTTCATTGCTGCCCAATCGGCGGCAGAGATCCAACCCTGAATAGGCTCTTCCCGGCGCTCGTGATCCTTTTGGTCGAGGATCGCATCCCTAATGAGCTTGCTGGCGACGCTGGAAGAAATAGACTCAACAGCAACGGCGCGGTGGGGAGGGAAGAAGTAAGTCCGCTGAAAAAATTATAGTAGTACGTAAGTTATAACATAACATATTAAATAATAAAGGAAATAAACTTTTACGTATCGAGAATTGCTCAAACCAGAAGGCCTTCTTGTCGGTCGGGACATCCCTCCAGTTGATCCAGGGCCCCCCGTAGTTCTATCGCAGGAATGTACCCAGCGACCGGTGTACGGAAAAGGAATAATACCTGTAAAATAGAAATTAAAATTTATTAAACTAGTTTATAATAAATTTAAACAAATTAAATGCAATAATTTTACTTACCGCCTGGTCCGAGTACAGGCCCAAATCTCCAACCTCAGATCCCCCTCCGGGCGACACGGAGGATCTTTTTCAAATGGGAGCTGCAGCCTACCCCTGCCCTGCCCCCTGCCCCTGCCCACAGCCTGCCCCTCGGCCTCGGCCTCACCCTCACCCTCGACGTGGGTCTCGCCATCGCCCTCGCCATCGACGTGGGCCTCGGCCTCGGCCTCCTCCTCAATAGTGGGGTCGGCCTCTGGAATACTCGACGGTAGCGGCGTAGAAGTAGAAGGCCCTAGCCTGGAACTGCTAGAGCCGGGGCCACTGTAGCGCCCCGCTTTCGATAGGCGGCGGACTTCATAATATGCTTGCGCCGAGTCAGATCGGTCGTGAACTTAGATGGCCATCTAACTCGATCGCTAAACTAGGTAAACGATAACACCTTACGACATCGATCAAATCGATTTGGACGAATGTTATGAAAATCGATCAAACTAATGGAACAACTTCTGTTGGAATGAGTCCTAGATGCAGCGGGCTGCGTCTCAAGAGTGAGCTCTATATAAGAGTCCCTTCGACGGGACCGGACTGCTGTATGGTTTTCTTGGAGCTTTTGCCACTTGGTTTTGATGAAGTGCTTTTGTATTATTTTCTAAATACAATTTACGAATTTCGAAGCGAAGGAATAAAGAAGGAATCCTAACAAAGTGTTGGTGCCATTGTAGGAGCTCGCGTAACTAAAGCTTGAACGTTGCGAAGCGCTTCGACGGTCGACACGATTAAAGAACTTGGTGGGTGATTCGGCCCCTTCTTTTCTACTCTGTCCCGTAAACGAATTTTCTTTGCCTCGAATTCATTCAAATCGACGATGCCAAGTTAAATTCTTGCCAATCCACTAAGGTTAAGAACTCGGAAAAACGTATCAATTTAGAGTAATCTACTCTGAAAAATACAAGTTTCTCACATAAACGAGAAAGTTTAAGGTTCTAGTAAAAAGATAGACTATTTCACGTGCTGCAAAATAGTATAAAATGTCGATCGTGGGATATGTTGCCTCGGATAATTTGGTACCCACGGGACGCTAAATTGGGAGTACGGCTTTGGAGAAAATGAATCGTTACATGAGTTAGGAGAAATGATAATGTCGTTCAATACTGTCCGCACTATACAAAATTGTTTGTATATATTAAACTGTTCACACATTGGCATGGTCATGGACAGCTTGTGCACAAGTTGATTTTCCTCAAATCGGTATCCGGGGCATCGGAATCGAATCGACCTAGGGGGAATGAATAATCATGCTTCGGCACTGATGTATTGTAGGACCGTCAGTCAGGCTTACAACCTCGACTGAACGGGCCAAAATGCCGTTGAGATAGTCCCACGTGGTGTGTAACACCAATGACCGCGCATATAAGATAGTAGCATGCTCACCTATTGTCTTATGCAGGTAGTAAATATTATCTCTGTTTTTATGCAAGGACGAGCATGGCCGTGGTAAGAAATGTGATGAATCGCTATGTTTTACTGTATGCTTTATTACTCAAAGATGGCTATCGATATGAACTGAATTCATTTAGTTCTAAATAGAAAGACAACTCAAGCATGCTTACCTTAACAATCAGAGTCGGTTTAGACGAGTGGGTTCGTCTCGTCTACTTAGCAAGTGTGCTAATCCCCTCCTCCAAATTCCCCAGGTGCGGTGGGCGCTCTAAACTGAAGCTGAAGTGCGGAGAGGCATTTTAAAGCTCTTCCTATGCTGAAGTATTTTGAAGCCAATTCAATCAAAGGCTTATGTATAAAGGGGCGAATGTATGGAACGACAAGTGTTAGTTCAGGCAGCTTGTTGAGTATGTTTCTTTTGTTTTCAATCAATGTAACCGCAACGACATCCAATGTAATTACGACTTGCACTTCGTTACAAGCTATGAATGAAAAGCATATTTCTATCTTTCTATAATATGTCTCAATTTGATGTGATTTGTGAAGTTTCAACTTAGCGTTTCAATATAAAAATTAACGTAGCGTTCTTGCCTTGTACGAGTGCAATTCCAGACTCATACGGCATCACGCCTTAGTGAGACGATCGATTCGGCAAAATAATACCGGGGACGAACGGTTTGTCGACTCGGGGCATGACAAATTGGTATCAGAGCACAATTATGTTTCCTTAGATTTTTGAAAGATGTTTCATTATTGGAATGTTCGTTGCGATGGCTCGATTGAATTCCCTTCGACTTGCTACATGAAATAAAAGTTTCATACAGGTAAGCCCGTAGATATTTTTAAAAAATACTAATGGGTTTACTCTGTTTTGTAGGAATGACTAAGAGAAATAAGAGCAATTCTGGCACAACAACCCAAACCGTGGATAGTACGTCGAGCACAAAGAGTACTGGCCCTAGCGAGACGACTATAGAGAAAATGCTACAGTTGATGGAACTGCAGCATCAACAGCTTCAGATGCAAATCAAAGCCCAATTTGATGCACAGCAGAAGCAAATGGATGACCTAACGCAGATCGTAAGCAAGATTATGGGCAATACTAAAGCAACGGTCGTGATACCCGAGGAAAAGTAAGATGTTCAAGATGAAGACGAGGAAGAAGCTCAACCGCAAATGATAAATTCTTCTTCCTTGTTCAAAGCAAAGGAGTTCCGCATGATGAATCCACCAAAATTCAATGGTCGAGCAGAGCCTGATGTGATAGTGGGGTGGCTCGTAGAGATTGAGGACTTGTTTAATCTGCTTAGCATTGAAAGGTCCCAGAGGGAAACTTGTACGGCATTACAGCTGCAACTGAGGGCTTATAACTGGTGGACAGCTAAGAAGCAGGAAATCTACGAAGCCGATACGGACACCACGATTTCCTGGAAAATATTCAAGGAAGCTTTTCTCGAACAGTACATTCCTCGTGCCGTCCGTCGTCAAAAAGAAGACGAGTTCATGATGTTACGACAAAGAAATATGTCAGTCGACGATTATGACTCGAGCTTCTCAAAACTGGTAAAGTTTGCCGGCGCCTTCCTGTCCAACAAAGAAGCATGGTGTAAACGCTTCCAACAAGGCCTAAATGACAAACTGCGAAGGGACGTCATGAATCAAAGGTGTCGAACATACCGTGAATCCTACGATGCCGCTCTCGATAGTGAGCGTGTCTTTGGCCGTATGTCGCATAGAGCCGTGCATGTCGTCTGTAACCACTTCAACAAGCATTCTAACGACGCCAAGGGATCGGGAGTATCAAAACATCCGAAAACATTTGATAACCGGGGCCATGACGGACAACACTGCAGCAGATGCAATAGGCGTGGGCACCGAGCCACCGATTGCGTCACGAGATCTTGCTACAAGTGTGGCGAGATAGGCCATATAGTTACATTTTGTCCAAAAAATGGTCCAAATCAACACAACCCACCAAGGAACGTTCCGAATCACCATAAAGCGCCTATACTGCAAGGCACAAATGCGGTACCCGTCTATCCATAGAATCAACGCCATGGAGCTCAAGGCCGAGTTTATGTATTAACTCGGGATGAGGCATTCGCCTCCGATACTATTGTAACAGGTATATTACTCTACAAAAATATACCTGCTCGAGTACTATTCGATTCGGGTGCGACGCATAGTTTTATATCTGCTGATTTTGCGAAAGAAAATAAAATAATCATGCAATCACTAGATATAGACATTAGCGTTAGCACTCCATCGGGAGTCTATATGCCTGTGAACTTTATTTGTAGGGATGGCCACATTTGCATCGGGGAAAAAATCTATCCTTGGATTCCGTCGTACTAGGCATCAAAGAGTACGATATAATCCTGGACATGGATTGGTTGGGTGCTTGTCATACAACGATCGAGTGTGCAGAGAAAAGAGTGGTGTTTCATCTTTCTGGCGAGACAGAGTTCTCATATTCCTGCGGTACGGTCTCGAAGACGGCAATGATGGTATCGGCAATCTCGGTGAGGCGTATATTGCATTTCGACTTTGCGGGATACTTGGCATCAGTTCGAGACACGTGGAAGGATAATACAAACACAATACAGACTGATGTTATGGCAGATTTTCCTGACATTTTTCCTGACGAGATGCTCGGGATACCGCCGGATCGAGAAATAGAATTCAGCATCGACACCTTTCCGGATATACGGCCGATATCAAAGGCGCCTTACCGAATGGCTCCAGCAAAACTGAAGAAGCTGAAGGTACAATTACAAGAGTTGCTAGACCGTGGATTTATTCACCCTAGCATCTCTCCGTGGGGAGCTCCCGTACTATTTGTGAAGAAGAAGGATGGATCGATGCAGCTATGCATCGACTATCGAAACTCAACATGGCGACCGTGCGGAACAAGTATCCTTTGCCACGAATCGACGACTTGTTTGACCAACTGCAAGACACGACAATAGTTTCAAAAATTGATCTTCGTTCAGGCTATCATCAGTTGAAGATCAAGTCCGACGACGTATCGAAGTCTGTCTTCCGCACTCAATATGGTCATTATGAATTCCTAGTCATGCCGTTCGGTTTGACGAATGCCCCAGCCGCTTTTATGGATCTGATGAACCGAGTCTTCCAACCTTAAATCGATAAATTTGTAGTTGTGTTCATCGACGATATCCTTATCTACTCAAAGAATCGAGAAGAGCATGCAGAATACATGAAGACGGTATTGCAGACTCTGCGTGAAAACAAATTATATGCCAAGCAGAGTAAATACGAGTTTTGGATGAGTAGTGTGACATTCCCCGGATATATAATCTCTGCCGAAGGTGTCGCGGTGGACCCAAAGAAGATTGAAGCGGTGGTAGATTGGAAATGACCTACCTCGACTAGCGATATTAGGAGTTTCCTGGGCTTAGTGCGCTACTACCGAATATTCGTGTGAAGCTTTTCAAAACTAGCGTCGCCTCTGACTTGCCTCACCCAGAAGAGAGTAGTATTTGAATGGAGTGACGATTATGAATCCATCTTTCAAGAGTTGAAGCAACTGCTCGTCTCAGCTCCAATCCTTGCACTTCCAGATGGTCCAGAAGGCTTTCAGATATTCAACGATGCATCCGGAACTGGCCTCGGGTGCGTACTCATGCAGAGAGATAAAGTCATTTCTTACGCTTTACGGCAGTTAAAGCAGCACAAGAAAAACTATCCGACGCACGACCTAGAATTGGCGGCGATCGTGTTTGTGTTGAAACTCTGGCGGCACTATCTCTATAGTATGGCTTGCAGAATTTACACAGATCATAAAAGACTAAAATACTTGTTTACACAACGAGAACTCAACCTACGACAGCGACGTTGGCTCGAACTCATAAAAAATTACGAGCTAATGATCGAGTATACGTCGGGCAAGGGAAACATTGTAGCCGACGCGCTTAGCAGAATGTTTATGGCATCACTGGCCACAAATAATGAGATACGACGAGACCTTGAATCGATGGGTATCGAACTCGGAGTTGAGTATCGATACCTGCACCTAGCTCAGCTGAAGTTAGGATCGAGCCTGCTTAGAAAGATAAAGACCGCACAGAAGGACGACTCATTCATGAAGAAGATGCGCGAGCTGATTTCAACAGGAAGGGCAACTGACTTTGCGGAAGACGAAGACGGGATAATGCGACTAAAAGGAAGGCTCTGCATTTCTGAAACTGCCAAACTCAGAAAAGAAATTCTGATGGAGGCACATTATGTGAAGTACTCGTTACATCCTGGAAGTACCAAGATGTACAAGGACTTGCACACAAACTTTTGGTGGCATAGAAGAAAGACATGGCTACTTTCGTGTCACAATACATGGCGTTTCAGCAAGTGAAGGCAGAACACCAAAGGACAAGCAGAGAGCTGCAGAACCTTGCCATTCCCGAGTAGAAATGGGACAATATATCGATGGATTTCATTGTGGGATTTTCGAAGACGTCGCGGAGGAATGATGCGATTTGGGTCATTGTTGATAGATTGACCAAATCAGCTCACTTTATCGCAATTAAAGTAGGATGGAGCGTCGATCGGTTGGCCCAAATCTATATCAACGAGATTGTTCGACTGCATGGGGTACCGGCCTCAATAATTTCGGACAGAGACGGGCGATTCCTATCGCATTTTTGGACGAGCCTACAAGCGGCGATGGAGACCAAACTAAATTTTAGTTCTGCATACCACCCCCAAACAGACGGTCAGACGGAGAGGGTAAATCAAATCTTAGAGGATATGTTGCGTTTGTGTGCGATCGATTTAAAGACTAGTTGGGATACGCATTTGTTGCTTACAGAATTTGCGTATAACAACAGTTATTAGTCGAGCATTCAGATGGCTCCATATGAAGCGCTCAACGGAAGGAAGTATCGTTCACCAATATGCTGGAACAAAGTAGGAGAGCGACAAGTGTTTGGACCGGAACTGGTGGAGCAGGCCGTCGAAAAGGTCCGCTTGATCCGAGATAGACTCCGTATCGTACAAAGTCGACAAAAGAGCTAAGCAGATCTTCGTCGACGACCGCTAGAATTCTTGGTCGGGGACCATGTGTTTCTGAAAGTAACGCCCATGTGTGGTGTGATACGGTTCGACGTTAAAGGCAAGTTGAGCCTGAGATTTGTAGGCCCCTTCGAGATCATCGAGCGAGTTGCAACGGTTGCTTATCGGATCGCACTACCTCCTGTCTTGGCTGATGTGCACGATGTTTTCCATGTCTCACAACTTCGAAAATACATGCACGATCCAAGTCACGTGGTTAGCTTCGATCAGTTGGAGCTACGTACTGACTTGTCTTACTCGGAGGAGCCTATTCAAATTTTGGATCGTAAGAAGAAGGTATTACGAAATGGGTCGATATCCTTGGTCCGCGTGCTTTGGCGGAACCATTCAGTTGAAGAGTCGACGTGGAAAATGGAGGCGAAGATGAAGGAGAAGTACCCTACGTTGTTTGTCTAATTTAAGGTCAGACCCTTGTACTTACGTTTCGGGACAAAACTTTTTCTTAGTGGTATATTATGTAGTGACCCGCTTTCGATCGGCGACGGACTTCATAATATACTTGTGCCAAGTTAGATCGGTCGGAAACTTAGATGACCATCTGACTCGATCGCTGAGCTTGGTAAACGATAACACCTTGCGGCATCGATCAAATCGATTTTGACGGATGTTACGATAATCGATCCAACTAATAAAATGACTTTTGTTGGAATAAGTCCTAGATGCAGCGGGCTGCGTCTCGGCGAGTGTGCTCTATATAAGAGTCCCTTCGATGGGACCGGACCGCTGTATGGTTTTCTTGGAGCTTTTGTCGCTTGGTTTTGATGAAGTACTTTCGTATCGTTTTCTGAATACAATTTACGAATTTTGAAGCGAAGGAATAAAGAAGGAATCCTAACAAAGTGTTGGTGCCATTACAGGAGCTCACATAACTAAAGCTTGAACGTTGTAAAGCGCTTCGACGGTCGGCATGATTAAAGAACTTGGTGGGTGATTCGGCCCCTTCTTTTTTACTCTGTCCCGCAAACGAATTTCCTTTGCGTCGAATTCATTCAAATTGATGATGCCAAGTTAAATGCATGCCAATCCACTAAGGTCAAGAACTCGGAAAAAACGTATCGATTTAGAGTAATCTACTCTGAAAAATACAAGTTTCTCACATAAACGAGAAAGTTTAATGTTCTAGTAAAAAGATAGACTATTTCACGTGCTATAAAATAATATAAAAAATCGATCGTGGGTTATGATGCCTCGGACAATTTGGTGCCCACGGGACGCTAAATCGGGAGTACGGCTTTGGGAAAAATGAATCGTTGCATGAGTTGGGAGAAATGATAATGTCATTCAATACTGTCCGTGCTATACAAAACTGTTTGCATATATTAAACTGTTTGTATAAAGGAGCGAATGTATGGAACGACAAGTGTTAGTTCAGGCAGCTTGTCGAGTATGTTTCTTTTGTTTTTAATCAATGTAGCCGCAACGGCATCCAATGTAATTACGACTTACACTTCGTTGTAAGCTATGAATGAAAAACATATTTCTATCTTCCTATACTGCGTCTCAATTTGATGTGATTTGTGAAGTTTCAACTTAGCATTTCAATATAAAAATTAACGTAACGTTCTTTCCTTGTACGAGTGCAATTCCAGACTCGTACGGCATCACGCCTTAGCTAGGACGATCGATACGGCAAAATAATACCGGAGACGAACGGTTTGTCCACTCGAGGCATGACAGCCATTGTCGGCGACAAGACCGCTAGTGTATACTGGAGTACGAGAGGATGTGGAGGACCTGGTAGGAGGAGGAGTAGATGGAGATCGTCCTACTCGTCGACTCCCACCGACACCGGTACCAAAGGATCCACGTCGAGCCATATTTGAAAAAAATAAATATTAAAGAAAATTAAAACAAATACAAATATGAAATAGAGCGGATCTCACCATTCTGACAGCAATCGATCTTTTCGTATCCCATCCAGAGGGATCTCACCATCCTCTTAGAGCAGTAGAAGTCTTTCGGTAACTTGGCACCCTCCGGCAAGATATCTGTAATCAACTCGAACACTCTATTGTAGCATTCTTGCAACATGTTAAGGTCAGACTTTATGCTCAAGAGCCGAGTGATCACCTCTAAGGGTGAATGGTCCTCACAACCAGGGTACAAAGGAGTCCTTGCATTCTCCAGCAACTCCATGAACTTTGCGGCATCGATATTCGGTCCCTCCTCAGATGCGTTGTATGGATCAAAACTAGGCCCCGCAGCGTTGAAGACCATGTTCACGTACTTGTTTTTGACACCAGTTCTATTGTGGAGATTCATATAAGGCTTCACATAAGGCTCCACATAAGGCTCCACATAAGTCTTCGCTTGGAATGCTAAAGGTACAAGCTCTCCGTGTGTAGTCCACTGGTAGTAATTTGGAAGGAAACCCTTTGTATATAAGTGATACATTACATCTAATTCTGGTTGAAAATTCATATTTCGACATTTTGCACACGGACACTTAATGTCCATGCCGTCCAAGGATTGAGGAAATGCCTTCGCGAATTAGAGGAATTGTTCTACTCCGGCGATGTATTCATCTCGCATACCGTACCTGTCATCTCGAATACGGTTGTACATTCACGAACGGTCTCGCAGATACATAGATATAGCCATTTCTAGATATCTGCAAATATGAATAAACTTTAAAACTGAAACGAATATACTACATACTACATACATATATTATACTGCGAGCCCCCTCGGGGCCTCACCCCGAGCAACAGACCCCTAATCTTAAATCAAGTGATCCAAGAAACTAAACATGTAATCAAGTGACACTATTACTAGACAGACTATCTATTCTGTGTGATATGCACTTGAGGACGTCATTGAGCTATCACGGTGTACTCCAAAACTCTGGTAAGGAAACTCTAATACCTATAATGTATCCGCAGTCCCGATAAGGAAAACTGTGGTAACTATGAAATCTTCGCAGCTCTGGTAATGATGCAGCGATAACTATAAGGGAAAGTACCTCATATATACGCCTAGTGACTACCCTTCTAACCCCATGCTATTGCTCGTGTCACATCCATGACACATCCAGTCTGACTTTAATAAATGATAAATCTAGAAGTCCAGTCAAAAATATACACATGAAAGTCCATCATCAAGTAAACATCTAGAGAACATAATCCGGTCGCTATATGCCATGTAATACGAAATCGTGTATCATGTCTACGTGTCAGCAAGGATAATCATGAAAGAGTACTGATAATAAATAGGTAAAGCATGTTATAGTATATCGAAAGTAAATGACTAATAAAGAATACATGCTTGTAAATATGTAAGCCAATAGGCAAGGTATACTTGCCTGGGTTTGTCCAATGCCGCTGAGACTGTGATTCCCCGGGTTTGGTTCGGGCCTAGGTAAGACTAATGCTGCTACGGTTCTACGAAATCTACCAGAGCCCAAAAACAACCAAGTATTACAAACAATATATGTATACATCTACGTATAGAAACAAGGTCCTTTTATAATTTTTTTAAGAAATATTTACTTATATGACTCCTATAATAATAATATAGATAATCATAACACGTTTGTCAAATGAGTGATTTCTTATAGTAAAAGTGGATATTTATGATCATTAAGTTTGGTTGGCTGTTTTCTTTATTAGATAAAATGGTATCAACATTTCTAACATAAAAAATTATCTTACCAAAAAAAATGCTAATTTTTAAAAATAAATTTGGTTTTATGTTATACATGAATTTGGTTTTATCTTTTCGAACCCTAACCCTCCCCCCCAAGCCCCCCTCCTCACCTCCAGCTGCCCTCATCCCCCCTGTCCCTCCCCCCCCAGCCACCCCCACTCACCACCCGACCACCCCCCGGCCCCTGCCCCTCCCCCCCACAGCCCCTCACCCCCCAACCACCCCAGCCCCCCTCCTTACCCCCAGCCACCCTCACCTTCCCTGTTCCTCCCCCCAGCCACCCCCACTCACCACCACCCCTAACTCACCACCACCCGCATCCTCCTGCCCCTCCCCTCCAGCCCCTCACCCTCTAACTACCCGCACCCGCCGTGCCCCTCCCTTCGAGCCACCCGCACCCCCCCAACCACCCACAACCAAAATAGAGAGAGAGGGGGGAGTTACGTACCGGAGAGGGAGGAGAGTTCACCGTGCCGGAGGGAAAAGTTCGCCGCGTCGGAGGGGAAAGTTCGCCGTACCGGAGGGGAAAATGAGGAGAGAGAGTGAGAGAGTAAAAATGGTAAATGGGGGAAAATAAATCTGAGGGGCGGATTTTAATTAAAATTTAGCGACGTTGTTAGGAACATCGCTAAATTCGTCGCTATTAGCAACGTAATGGCGACGTTTAGCGACGAAAAGCTCATTTAATTAATATACGTCGCTGGCATGTCGTAATTTTTGTCGCTAATAGCGACGATTAGCAACGTTTAACGTAAACGTCGCTAAATTGTAAGAATTAGCGACGTTTTAACTAACATCGCTAATATAGTAGATTTTAGTAGTGAGAAAAATCAATTGCCTTCAAAGCTCAAGCCAAAAGGGTCTCAAACAACAATTCTGATGAAGAGGAGTCTGATGGTAATGAATAGGCCCTGCTGGTAAAAATTTGTAGAAAGTTTTTGAAGTTTGAGAGATCAAACCAAAAGAAGAACGACATCCACGAAAGCAATGAAGGAGAAACAATCTGCTTCGGATGTAAGAAATTAGGGCATATAATGGAGGACGTCCACTATCAAAGAAGACTAGTCCATATGACTGATCAAAAACGAGCAGAAAAGCTACAACCGGTCGAAAGTACGCTAACACCAACATTTAGCATAAAAGTGAGGCCAGTGAATCAGAGGAGGAGGACAGACCCAGCAGCAATGCAAATGTCTGTCTGATGGCATTTGATAAGGTATCTGAGAACCCTCTTATGATGATTTTACTTTCGATAAATTAGAAAATGTCTTTAGCAAACTACTTAAAGAGAATAGAAATGTGTTAGAAAAGTACAAGCAATCTCGTAAAGAGATTAAGGTACACGCAACAAAAGTAGCTAGACTGTCTAATCTTATTGAAGATATTAAAGAGACATCTACTACCGGTAACACGGAGGAGATAGACAAACTTAAATTGGACTATCATGAGGCTATCCTCACCATAGATAAAAAAGAGAGACTATGTCAAGGTACAAGAACTTTATGACATAGAGAAGAAAAGACACTCAGTCATTGAGCAAAGACTCATAGATAAGTCTGCTAAATATAAGGAGTCTTATGCGATCTCTAAAAAGTTGGAGGTCAAGTTAGACAAACAGGTCATCCCTGTTACATAGTCTACGGTCAGTCGTAATACCAAGTATACACCATAAAAGACTAGACCAAAGAAAGCACCTAAGCAACATGCTTCTCACAATCATGCTTTTATATACAGGTTTTCATGAAAGGCACACAAAAAATTTGTCAACACAGAAACCAAGAACACAATTTCTAAAATTACGTACATATACTATGGTACACATGGCCACATATCACAGTATTGTAGAGCTAGAAAGCTTGTTGACAAAAATTTACTTGCTTGGATTCCTAAGACTAATCATAATGGACCCTTGAAGAAATGGGTACCAAAGGATTCATCTACTCATTTTTGTAGGTGGTGGACCCTCAACCCTCTCATGCTAAAAGTAAGCAGATACTTGATAGCGGATATTTATGGCACATAACAGATGATGTATCTTTATTCGCTATGCTATCGATGAAGAAAGAAGGATATGTTTCCTTCGACAACCATCTGAGAGGTGATATTATCGAAATGGTGTTATGGAGCTGAAGAATCGTGAATGCTAATTTCAAAAAGTTTTGTGATAATAATGGATATTATTGTGAGTTTTCATGTCCTAGAACTCTTCAACATAATGGTGTTGTGGAGCTGAAGAATTATACTCTAAGCGACATGGCTAAAGTCATACTGAATCTGCATAATCTTCCTAAATATTTTTAGACAGAAGCTGTAAGTATAGCCTTTAATATTTTAAATAGGGTGTTAATTCGACCTACCTCAAAGAAAAACCCTTATGAATTGTGGTTTGGAAGGATTCCAAATATTTATTATTTCAAGGTTTTTGGTTATTGCTGTTTTATCCTGAATACCAATGATAACTTGGGTAAGTTCGACTCGAAGACAGATGAAGGGATATTTCTCGGGTATGCTACCAAGAGTAAAGGATATAGAATTTTTAATAAAATATCTATGATTGTTGAAGAATCTATTAATATTACTTTTGAAGAGCTCAATAGTCAGAGATTTAGCGACAATGACGATGAGGATCTGCAAAATAAATCTAAGACACCCGAAGATACTGCTACCAACGAGGGCTACCTGGAAAGTCTACCCAAGAAGATCAAGTTTATGCCAGACCATCCAGAGACACTCGTAATCGGTGATGTATCTAAAGGAGTAGGTACGCGTTCTTCTACTAGAGATATAGCAGCAAATGTAGCTTTTATTTCTTAAGTTGAACCTAAGTCTGTAGCAGATATTTTTCTGATGAGTTTTGGATTGATGCCATGTAAGAGGAACATAATTAATTTAAGAGATACCAAGTTTGGAAACTTGTTCCTAAACCTATTGGTCAATCGATAATTGGTACCAAATGGATGCTCCGAAATAAACTGAGTAAGAATGGACACGCTCTATACAACAAAGCACGTCTAGTGGCACAAGGTTATAATAAAAAAATGCTAGACTAGAGTCCATTAGCATGTTTTTTGCATTTGTATGTTTTTATAATTTTAAACTTTTTCAAATGGACGTAAAAAGTGCATTTTTGAATGAATTTTTGAAGGAAGAAGTTTTTATGAAACAACCCCCTGGTTTTGAAGATTTCTAAAAACCCGATTACGTTTTCAAGCTTAGAAAAGCACTTTATGGTCTCAAACAAGCACCGCGTGCTTGGTATGAACAACTAAGTGCTTTCCTACTTAAAAATGGTTTTTCAAAAGGAAGAGTTGATACAACCTAGTTTATCAAATCTTCAGTTGACAGTATGTTACTTGTGCAAATTTATGTAGATGCTATTATTTTCGGTTCTACTAACGAGAAACTTTGTCAAAATTTTACTAAGTGTATGCAGAGTTTGATATAAGTATGATAGGAAAGCCCAACTACTTCCTAGGACTCCAGATCAAACAACACTCGTAGGAAACCTTCATCAATCATGCCAAGTATACGGAGGATTTACAAAGAAGTATGACTTCGACAATGTAAAACCTATCAGCACACCAATAACAACATCAACAAGACTTGATACTGATGAAAGTGATAAATCAGTCGACCAGCGTAAGTATCGAGGTATGATTAATAGTTTACTTTACTTAACTGCTGGTTGCTCTGATATAATGTTTAGCGTTTGTATTTGTGCATGATATCAATCTAATCCTAAGGAATCACACCTACGCACTGTTAAGCGTATCTTTCGATACCTTAAAGAAACTTCTATAGTCGGCTTATGGTATCTCAAAACCATATCTTTTGACCTAATCGGTTACTCAGATGCTGATTTTGCTGGATGCAAAGTAGACCGTAAAAGTACTAGTGGTACGTGTCACTTCCTAGGAAAAGCTTTAGTTTCTTGGTTTAGCAAGAAGCAAAACTCTGTAGCGCTATCAACAACTAAAGCTAAGTACATCATTGCAGGATTTTATTGTGCCCAGCTTTTGTGGATGAAGCAAACCCTAGAGGACTATAATCTGTACTACACAAAGATTTCTATTTATTGTGACAACACTAGCACTATTAACTTGACTAAGAATCCAATATGTCATTTACGCACTAAACACATAGAAATACGTCATCACTTTCTACGTGATCACCAATAATAAGGGAATATCTGCTTAGAATTTATTGACACAGATCATCAACTATCAGGCATTTTTATAAAACACTAGCTGAAGATCGTTTTAATTATCTGCGTCAAGAGTTAGGCATACTTGAATTTTCAGAGTCATAGTGCGTTATGATTAATAAAAATAATTAAAACTTGATATTCAGTAATTAATTAGTTAGAGTTATTTTGGGTACAAGCCGAAAGGGTCCTTTTGTCATACAGGCGTAAATAGCGTGAAGCGACACAGTGTACTAGTCTTCGTTCTACCGCTAGCTAGAATTCTGCCCTACAACTAACCAAAGTGATGAATATTAATTAAATCAAAGAGTTAAGAGTTATTGAGGTATTTTATTATTCATTAAACATAAATTGACCTAAATTTTGAGTAGCCGAACTCGGACAGAACTCAGACCGAGTTTTATCCGAGTTTGGACCGAACTCGATGTCGGGCTTTTCTATAATTGCAGCGAACAACAGCCTCCATTTTCTTTATTCCTTCTTCTTCCTCCTCATGCATAGTCGCCTTAAAGCCCAAAAACTCTAACCCTAGCTTTTGGTAAACCCCTCTCCAAGTCTCTAAATCCTAAGTTATTTGATCTAAAAGCTCTAGGAAGATGTTCTCTTCCACTTTTTGTTCTCTATTGAGGTATATCTCTATCAATTCTTTGTCAATTTCTTATGGCCTCTTGAATTACCAAGAGGAAGAAAACTTGGGATACAGCTTCATCTTCCACTTCGGAGTATGAACCAATCAATATATTCAGTCCCGCTCGTCCTGCCGACGATGAGGACTTTGACTCGTCCCTCTTTTTCTCTTCCGAGAGATCGCTCTCTTAGTTTACCCATTTTAGGTATCTGAAAATTTACCCAGGAAAGACTATCAACTTTACTGTTCTTTCGGAGTATGCCCCTACTTTTAAAAACCTAGGACTCTGAGAATTTTTAGAGACTTTCCACTCAATCTATGACAACACTGTCCGCATGTTTTATTGCAACAAGCAAGAAGCAGACGACAATATTCATTCCTGTGTTAGTGACAAGAAATTTGAATTTAGTATTGCAGACTTGAGCGAATGTTTCCTTATGCCTGATAATGGTGAACCTCTAGTCGATATTAACAAAGTTTAATTCCCTGCTGACATGACTCTTGAATCATTCAAGGTAACGTTGTGTCATCCGAGTCCGGTTCCCCGGACAAGGTTGTATGCACGTCACCTTAACCAACACTTCTATGAAGTCTATCATATCATCTATTCATCTCTACTGCCTAAGACGGGATCCACTATTGAGATCACGCTCTTAGAGCTCTCTGTTATGTATTATATACATTTTGGGGTTACATTTTCTTTCCCTAAGACTATAATAGCATCCATGGTCAGCTGTCGGCGAGCAGGCCGAAGCCTCTTATACCCTATGCACTTGGCAGTTATCTTCCAGAAGTTTGACATTGATCTCGATTTGTGCCCTATTTCTGGAACGTCTTCTGGCTATTTAGGTCTAGGAAGTTTCCTCATCCACTACATCCACCTGGCGGTACTTCACCTCCGTCTCCACCTGATCCAACCGAAGCCCTAGCAGATGCTCCAGCCCGTGCTGTTCCAGGTTATTCCTTTGACGAGTTTTATCAGAGGTTTGATGGTTTTGTCACTCTCCAAGGACAATAGCATCAGACCTTGTAACTCCTCTTTCGAATTTTCAAAATTATCCCTGAAATCCCCAACTCTGAAAATTTTCCCAAATCTATAAAGCCTAACCCTAAAATTTTGTCCAGGCATCCTTAAGATATTTTAAAATTTATGACATTGTTATTATTTAATTAAATATTGAAGTTATATGTTTGAAATTATTTGACATGTGACTTAACTTATTTTGATAAATAGTAAATAACGTTTTAAAGTTATTATGTTGATAGCGTATTTAAGATTGGTTTCAAATTCATTATTGGATAGATAGAATAATATCATAAACTATTATAGCAATCCTTTAAATTATTGAAAATAGATTTATTTATATCCTATTTGACTTTATGTGAGGATTTATTCATTAGAATTAATAGTACTTGATAAATATTGCGTATTAATTTAAAATTATTATTATTGAGATCATTTAAAGGATTTAGATTAGACTAACGATTGATTTAAATTCATATGTATTATCTACTGATAAGTTTGAGTTAAAATTTAAGACTTACCTACTAGAGTTTAAATACTAAGGGTTGTTTTAAATTACTACTATTATCTATAATAGATTTTGAGTAAATTAATTGTTTTAAGAATCTTTTGGTTTAAATAAAAGTGAGGCTTTATCGATTCGAAATATACTCCTTATCTGATTATGTCCTTTCCTCCTATTTAAGGAGAGGCCCTTTCTCTATTTGTCCACAACACCAAAAATATGCTTAGCTACCATATCACCATAGCATTTCCTTCAAATCCAGAAAACATCCGACCACCCCTCTCGCCATGACACCCGAACACCGAAACTTTCTTTGGCTAACCCAACTGCCTCCTTCCCGTCGTCCACCACCCCCGATCACCGTCAAGCACAACTACGACCACCATTGTCTCCATACCAACAACGCCATGACCACCCTCGAAAAACCACTACGGCACCCAGAACCAACATCTGCTGCACCTTCCCGACATCGCCATCACCAATGTTGACATCACCATAGCCACAGACATCATCGCCATCAACAAAGCCAAATATATAAATAATAATATCGTAGCGTCCGTATGTCCAATTTTTACACCACGATACATATTCTTCGTGTCCAACTCTCGGACACGATCGCCAAAATAACCACAGGATCCCATCCCCATGTCCGATATGGACACAATCATCCACAATAAATATCAGAATTTCCCAAACATCCGACACAAGCAAAAATCAAAAACTTAAACCTAACCTCCATCTGGACCCCGTCGTGCCCCTGTCGTTCCGATCTGCTCCGGTGAGCCCCGATTCTGGGTTTCCAGCCGTTGCGCTCGAGATCCGCCAACGAGCCACCCAACGCTATCACCGACGACCCTTCTGCGCCACTGATCCAGCGCCTGACCACCGGATTCCCCCGCTACCGCCACTGCCAATGGTTAACCGCCGAGACCCATCCGCTGTGACGCTCCTCCTTCGATCCGGCAATCCCGCCACCGCCTCTCCTCGATCAGTCGTGTCTTTGCTCCGCGCGAGCGCCACCGCCGATGCTTGATCTCGAGCGTCTTCTCATCGTCTCGTCCCCTCGAGGAAGGTGAGTTTTGCTCTGATTGATAAACTCTCCTCTCCTTTTTCCCTCTCTTTCCTGTTTATGTGAGAGTAACAGCTAACATGTGTTTAGTTTTCATTTCATTTTGTTTTCCTTTGTCTAGTTGTGGGCCGGTTTGAGTTGGGCTCAAGCCAGTAGGGAATGAGGTCTTCCTTTATTAAGTTTACTAATACCATGTAGTATCTTTTTAACAATATATACATGGACATAATTATGTTGTACTCTTTTTGTTATTAACAGAATTATCATCAACATTTTGTCCCTAGTTTTCTTATTAATATTATTAACATCGTTATCAAAGATATATATATATATATATATATATATATATATATATATATATATATATATATATATATATATATATATATATATATATATAAAAATTCATAATAAATATATCATTTTGATATATAACAATATATTTTGGGTCCTTGAATAATAATAAAATGGATGGATTTAAATCATGGGCTTAAACTATTTTGGTAATATCAAAATTGTTATATATTAAAATATACCCTAAATTTATTATTTTATTTTGAATACGATTTTCGACTCAGAATAAATATATATAGTGTTGAGTTTCCAAAAGTTAAAGAGAATTATTTAGGATACTATTAAATTCATTATGGGCCTTGGGGCTTTGGGGTTTATAACTAAATACTAATAAATAAGTTTTAGCTATATGATAATATTTGGATTATTTTTAATATTTTTATCATTATTATTGTTATTTATATAGACACATTATTTCTCTAAAAAAATTATATTTGAGGAAAACATTATTTGGGCTTGTTAAATACTTAGTTTTGGGCCTAACATTTTTGGGCTATATATTTAAATAAACTTTATGAGTTGGGCTTATATATATAGATAGTTGTTATTATAAATAATATCAATTGTTTTGCTATTATTATTGTAAATATTCTATAATTATGATATAGGCTTGAGCCTACATCTATTTTAATTGAGTTAGGAACCCTAAAACGGATTTTCTAGATTTTAACACATTTTCTAATATTTATTTCTAAGTAGCTAAAATAATTTTCCTAATTAAATATACATAGTAAAACAATTATAATATTTGATCATGATCGTGACTAATCGTGTTCCTATTCTTCTTTGCCAAATTTGAACTCCTTCACATCGACCATAACCAATGGACTAATATGGACGCAATGGTATTATCGATTTCACCAGCTAAGGACCCCAGGCGAGTATAGTTTGTTGTTTGTTTTTGATGTTGATTATTACTATATCTCATTGTTAGACATTGAATATGTGGCTCTCGTCTTTTCTATGTTTTGTCATATTTTGTTGTGTCGGGAAGGAGAAGTACCAAGGATGTGTGATTTGACCTTATATAGTGTAGACAGTGATTTATTATTGCAAAGTAGACAGTGTAGAAAGTGATTTATTATTGCAAAGTAGACAGTATAGACAGTGTTTAGACATCGTAGATCGTGTCGCGTAATTGTCCCGAGACCTATCGCATATCAAAGGTACTTCAGTCAGTTGGAAAGTATTTTCTTTAATATTTTATTTGCTTTCTGTCTAGTTTTCTTCTGTCTTTATTTATTTATTTTTGAATCATATATTTAATGGCTAACATCTGTTTTATAGTCGTTTTTATGTATTAGAACTGCATTCAATGAATTGTACTCGTTCCATCCTGACTGGGTAACCCAATATTTTTTAGGCTAACCGTGACTACGCTTAGCATTAGGGAGACGGGTATACTTGCAGACTAAACCTAGAGATTAGCTAGATAGATGAGTTGTAGCCATTTCAATATTTATAAGAGTTTATATTTCTGCAAATGTAAAACTTATGAATATTGTAAATTAGTTTAATTTTGTGAATGAGCATTTATTGTGATTATGAGCATTATGGTCTAGACACCGTTCTATCGCTGACTCTACGGCGTAGGCTGGCTTGTGCACGCACTCGCATCCCGAATAAAAAAATGGGTACGGGTCGTGACAAGTTTTTTGGTGGCCCATGTAGGTCAGTTTTTGCAAATTATGCGAACTCGTGGTAGTACTTAAGTTAGTCATACTATTGCGAGCCTACGACCATGAAATGCTCATTCACATTAGGATTGAATTGATTAGGAGGATGAGTAGGAATATGAGTCCCTTAATCAACTTGACTGTTAGGTAGTTAAGGATTGTTATATAGGCCTTGTAATTTAGGTAAGAATTTATTAAATTTAGACAACTTGGGAGGTTTTTATAGATACACTTTTGCCTTTTAAAATGATGATAGGTTCCAAGGTGAGTAAACTATTCGCTTGGTAAACGGGGACTTCCTATGATTTAATTTCTAACCTTGGTCATTTGTTTAGCCCTCTCTAACTATTACCATCTCATAAGTCCGAGTTGCTTATTTATTTTCTATTTTGCCCTGAGGAATTACTTTTATGATTTCTAATTTGTGACCCATATAGAAATCTTGAGTTAGTCCTATCACCAAAGTTTTCCCTCAATCATTGAGTATCCATGAAATAGAGATTAGAATGTCTGTACGTCTCTTATTTCCTCCCTAATCATTCTTTTATTTTTAAGAATTGTGACTTGTAGGATATATACTTACCCTTCTCACACCTTGATCACCCTAGAATCGGTTTGAATTATCTTTTCTACCTAGGCAATATTACTTAATTGCCTCCATAAGTAATTATTTTCTAAAAGTGATCAATATTCTATTTTCCCCATTGACTTTTGAACCTAACAAGACCCAGTTATCCATCTAGTATTTTCGAATCAGTTTTGTTACATGTTTCCCCTCGATCCTTGAATTTAGAGAAATAGGAATTAAAATTTCTCTTGCTTCGATCATTTTCCTTCCTAGTCCATCATCTGATTTTCAAATTGATTTTCAAGAACAGATATTTGTATTTTTCTATCATGATCAACTTGTTGAAATTCTAGAAGCTCCTTTGAAATTTATGAATATAGTTGGAATAGTTTTTGATGACTCATAAAGGCAAGACAGCATGTTGCAAATTACTGGAATTATGGTACGTCTTAGAATCCTACGTTGGACTTAATTTATTTTAGTTTTAGTTGGTTTCATCTATTTACTCATACTTTGTTACTGCTACTTCTAATGTCATTCACTTGAGATGTTGATTTGTTGGTTCCTATTATTTCTTTGTACTACTTTTCTTTTTCTTTGTTGTTGTTGTGGATTCATAAATTGCGGGGTGCCGTATTTTGAGTACATGACAAAGGGGGAGTGTCACGACCCGCTCCAGAATAATCAGATACGAGTCGGACTCACCCAGCCTACGTTGTGGACTCAACGTAGTAAGCTGTACTAAGTATCTAAGAACTTCACAAGATAAGATAAAATCCAATCACAACATCTATTATGTTCCCAGAGTTTAATACAATACAATGATACAAAGTTCAATAATAAAGTCTACAATACAAACTGAAACTAGATCTAGATGTCAGCAGCAACTCCTACGTCCTGAGTCATAGTGTGGTCCTGCTCAACTAAGGTCTTGGGTTCTTGCCCATAGAAAGTAGAACCTGTGATCTTAAGTTCACCTGCAACATATCCAGTCAAAGCAAAGAAAAGTACATTCTACAATAATAAAACGAGTACGATATGTGAACAATGAAAAGGAACAATGAAACAAGATGATCATGAATTGTAAATGCATAATCTACCAGACTGAAACATGAAATCAAAAGATCATGACATGTGAATTTTAAAATAGCTAATAGAGTATGTGAACGGCTGGAAAAAGGACATGAATAAGCACAAGTAATGGTACGACTTAGAATTCCACGTGTACGATATGAGACTTAAGCTATCAACATGGATCCTAGGTTGGGCTTTGGTCACATATCTGTAGTATTTCTCCTCCCCCAAATACAAGTAAGATCATGAACATGACAAGTACCAGAACCAGAAGCACATGATTGATCGTGTAAACAAAGTGTCCAACATGAAAAGACCATGACATGAAGTAATTGATCAAGATCATAGAAGTACTTGCCTTTGTCCTCGCAATCAATTGAGTCTCAAAGTCTACCTAGAGTTGGGCAAGAATACATTAGATCCTACCAATGACAACTAACTGGCTAACTATTATAAACTAACTATTTATCCATGATATACTATGTTCTAACATATATATATATATATATATATACACACACACACACACACACACACACACACACTAACTACAATAAAAAATATATATATAAATATATATAATATATATATATATATATATATATATATATATATATATATATATATAATATATATATATATATATATATATATATATATATATATATATATATATATATATATATATATATATATATATATATATAATATACACACACACACACACACAACACACACACAAACTACAATAAAGACTTTGATTAAAATAGATTTTAAATATTATCACATAAATAGCTTTTAGTACAATACCTAGCAACTCATATAACAAAAGATCGTATAAATACTAACAATTAATGCTAACATAATATCTTTAATCAAAGTATTATTTAGATCATAAATACCAGCAAAGCTAGAAATCATAAAATATATATGTATACATTTTAAACAAATTCTACAGTTTAACCACACTAGCAAGAATTCCTTTTATAGATACATTTGAAAATATGGAAAATTTTTGTACGACAATAATAATAATAATAATAATAATAATAATAATAATAATAATAATAATAATAATAGTCTAGCAAATATATTCTAGTTAGTGAAAAATATTTAAGATTAATAATTTGAAAGTACGCTATCTGATAGACTCATATATGATAAATAATATATTTACTAAACTACTATAGTATAAAATACATGCACCAATTATATACAAATGTACATATCTAAATATACTATAATATATATAAGCATGGCCCAATAATTAAAGAACACACACACACACACATATATATTAAAAAATAAAACTAATATATATATATATATATATATATATATATATATATATTTTATATATATATATATATATAATATATATATATATATATATATATATATATATATATATATATATCTATATATATATATATATATATATATATAATATCTAAATATATATATAAAGAAAGAAAAAAAAAGAATATATATATATATATATATATATATATATATATATATATATATATATATATATATATATATATATATATATATATATATATATATATATATATATATATATATATATATTCTTTTTTTTTCTTTCTTTATATATATATTTAGATATTATATATATATATATATATATATATATATATATATATATATATATATATATATATATATATATTCCTCCTTCCCTGCTCTCGATATGGTCGCATGACCCCCCTTCCCCCTCGCCCCAGTCACTAGGGCCGCACAGTATATATATATATATATATATATATATATATATATATATATATATATATATATATATATATATATATATATATATATATTCCTCCTTCCCTGCTCTCGATATGGTCGCATGACCCCCTTCCCCCTCGCCCCAGTCACCGGGGCCGTACAGCCTCGACCGTCAGCCGTTTGCCGCGCTAGCTCGCACCACGGCACCGACCGCTCGTCCCCTCCGTACTTGGTGCATCCCCGGTGGGCTCCAACCCTAAGCATCCAAGCGCCTCGCGTCCTTCCCTGGCCTGGACGTTCGCTCAGCTGGCAATGGTTGCCATCCCCATCGTCGGGGCGGCCCCCAAACTCCGGTGGCCACCCCAGGCACCCCCTCCGGCTCGCCCCCCCCGGCCGCCCCCTGCCTCCGAAGGCCACCCCTCGCTTCGCCTACCCGAGTGGCTCCCCCGCCCGAGTCCGGCCGCATTATCGCGTGGTCCCTCGACCCCGACGGACCTCCGACGCTCCCCGACAACGTACCACCACTCTGATGGCCTCGCACGGCAACGCCACCCAGCTACCTCCCTTCCCCGGCTGTCTCGGAAGATTGACCTGGAGACGAGCCAGGCCCGGATTCCCAGAACCCTTCAAATTCAAACTCGTTTTCCAATTTCAAATTTTCCTCCATGGCAACGGCGGGCGCAGTTCAACATGCGCCCATAGTTATTAGGGACAGCCATGCGCTCTCTGCAGGCCGCTCGTCCCTTTCCTACCATGCGCATTCGCCAACTACCCATTACGGCAGCCATGCGCCCATTCATCGAGGGGGCGGCCATGCGCCCTTGGTTGGCTATGCGCCCCCACTCCGTTATGCGCCCCCGCCCACCCTCCTGGACGGACATGTGCTCCCTCTACAGGTGAGTCCATGCGACCCCTGTGCCGGCCTATGCGCCCTCTTCAGCGACCCTGTCTATCGAATTAGCCCCCGAGCATGCGCCTCCGGCGGGCGAGAAGGCAACCCCATCCTCGTCACTTGTAAAACCCCTAAAATTTCTACTATTTTTTTCATAATAAATTTGGTACTGATTTAAAATTTTATATTGTACGTCGTGTAGTCGTATTGTACGTCGTGCGCGAAATTTCATTTTCGAAATTGCTCGACGAGTGCGAATATGTACGAGCGTACATATTTTTTAAAAATAATATTTTTCTAATTTTTTGGTTTCAAAATAATATCCATAATAATTATTTAGTTATTGTTCCAAAATTTCCAAGTTTGTTATTTTATTATAAAGCCTTTCATTTATACAGTTATAATAATAAATAATTTTTCCTATAAAATGGTATATTAAGAAAAATATATTTATGTAAATATTATTTAGATATACATATATAATTAGTAATTATTTATTAGTTTATTTTTAAATAATAATGAATTTTCAAAATTATTATTATTAGTATTTTTGGAAAATATATTTTGGAATTATTGTGGCAAATTAAATCTTTGATTATTTTTAGATTTAATTTAAATAGTTTAAATTTAAAGATAGAATTTTTAATTTGAGTTAGATTATCTGGATTTAAAATGGAAATTGGATTTGGATTATTTTTTTGATTGGATCGATTAAATTGATTTAAATCAAATTACGAATTATCTATTTTGGGTTTAAACTAATCCTAATCCTTATCTTATTGGAAATTCCCACATCCTATAAATAGGCAGGTACTCCTCCATTATTTCTCCATAATTCATATTCCACAAAAATCTCTCCATGCGTGCGTGCATCGTGTCTGTGCCTCTACATCCACTATATTCATTTCTATTACAAATACAATTATTCAGGGTCCGACAAATCCGGACCTCCTCAACTCCGTTCCCGTCCTAATCCTAACATAAGCTCGAGCCCCTGACCACTGCCATCGGAACCTAGCACCCCCGCCATCATCCCGACCACCTTGGCCGACACCACAACCACTCCCAGCTCCGTCTCTTCCCGACCGCCCGTCGACTTCCTGACCCTTAAATCCTTGACCCTCGCTGACCAGACCCAACACCACCACAGACCCACCACCATTACAGCACACCTAAACTCCATCACCGTCACCACACACACAACCACCACCTGCTTTTCGACCACTCCGGCAAACAACTCCCCGACCCCGACGTCACCGGCCACCCCCGCCGTAACCGGCAGTCTCAAACCCAAACCCAAAAAAATAAAATAAAATAAAGAATAATAGAACCCTAACCCTAGACTCACCGCCGGTCAGCCATAGTCGCCACGACCGCCGCTCCCCTCGCCGGAGTACGCCGCCTCTGTACGGAAACCCCCGCGCGCACTTGCCTCGGGGAGCTCGCACCCCCGCCTGGTCGGAGCGCCGGAACCCCGAACTCCCTCGCTCTTCCTCCTCGCCGTGGCACCACTGCCCTCCGCCGTGTGCGCCGAGGTCGAGGGCCGCGTTTCTTCGCAGCCCGACGCAGGATCCGCCCCCTCTTTCTTCCTCCGCCTAGCTCCGTCGACCTCCTTTCCAGCCTCCCGTCAGATCCGCCACCGCCTGGCCGACACGCGCGCGCCACGGCGTCCATATTCTGCCTCCGCTCTTCTCCCCACCGCCACCGCGCCAAGCCCGATCCCCCTTCCCCCTTTTCTCTCCGCAGCTCTCTCTCTCGGTTCCTCTCTCTACTCTCTGCCTCTCTCCCCTCTCTTAAAAATAAGGGGCAGTAGGCAGCAGCTGCCATTTGCGGGAGAAGGTTTTTGTTGTGTTATTAGTTTATTTTTTTTGTTGTGTTTTGTTTGTTTTGTTTGCTTTCGGTTATTATTTTTTTCTTTCATATCCCTTCTTTCTTTATTATTATTATTATTATTATTATTATTATTATTATTATTATTATTATTGTTGGTGTTATTTTAGTTATGTTATTTTATTTTATTTATGTTATTAAGAACTTGTATACAGTATGTAATAGAAATTTGAGAATTACTTTAAATATTATTCTTCTTATTAGTGTACTACTAAGCACCAAGTAATATACTGTTTTTACTAACTATAAATGGTAGATAAATTTGTAAACACTATTTTTTTTATATGACAAAATTTTGGACTAAGATATATTATTGTAACATTTTAAATAAATTTCTTGAAACAAATTTGGTTGGCATTAAAATATTCTCTAAAATTTCCAACATATATATATATCTAAAATATTTTAAGAAATATTTTACCAAAAATCATATTTATCATTACAAAATATAGTTTTTAGCCTAAATCAAATTTTCCTTTATTTTTAAGTATTTATAAAATATTATTTGTACTAATAAAATAAAGCTCCCATCTAATATCCAATTTTTGACAACTTAGAGTTTTTGCCGAAAATAATTTTCTTGACTTTTAAGTATTTTTCCTATAAATATTTTGACTCTTGAAAACTAGTTTTTAGGAATTATAAATATTTTCTAAAAACTCGTATATATAATATTTATCCATTAATTCTTTGATTTTCTCTGTCCGTAACCACTTCTATTATTCCTATTCTTTTGCCCATTTCGAGACTACCTTATGTCCACCCTAACTAATTTGACCCTTCTGGACCCAATGGAACCGTCCATGCCACCACCCGAGGTCACCATGTCTAGTTGTTGCACCGAAGTTGTAGTTCGTGCCACATTGATCATTGCAGCACACCAGGCATACTATCAGGCAAGACACCTTGCCATTTGCTCTTTATTTATTTTAGCTCATACTTCATGCATTAGTATTATTTTCTTTATGTAAAATAAACTGTGATACATGGCTTAACCTGTTAGAACTTAATGTTCATTTATATTTCATGCTATGTATTATTTTTCTTACACATTAAACCTAGATTTAAGGGACCACCTTTGTGTGTTGCATTCATGGCCTTGACACGTTATACCACGAAGTTGTGTGTCGCATGTAGAACACGGAAGTACGTGATTGGCTGGCCACCAGTACGTACAAGCCGTGCGATAGGAATAACCGCTAAAAGAATTGCATGCTAGTTGACTTAACGGTTATAGAGGTTAATGTTGTGGATACAACATAGTAGGCATTGGGCGGGGAGGACAATTCCTTAGCGTATGGGCTTCGATGCACTTTCCCTTGTGACCCGGACTCTCCGCTGGAGATACGGATTTGATGACCCATGATTACTGACGGCCACTGACGTTCTGCGGAACGTTATGCTCTTACTGATGGGGCCTCTGGTACCCCAAGGGGGGACTATGCCGATCCTATTTAGCCAGGGCCCATGCGTAGGAAGGATTGTTCTTAACTACATTTCACTTAGAACGGTTAGGCACCTTTATACGTTAGGTACGAGTACTTTTGGTTTGGGTACTTGTATCTGACCGTGGCTTGGAACAATAACTTGTCGCGGATTAGTTCGTCACATCTTGTCCTTGTTTGGTTGTAGGTGTGACTTACTACTTCGGTGAGAAGGTATTGAACCTTGTTGGGGTCCGGATACCATATTGGATTCATAGCATAGAAAGATATCTCACCGTGAATTAGTTTACCATCTTCTGTCCTTGTTTGGTTGGGGGGATGGTACGTTCGTTCAATAGGTGTGTATTGGACCATGTTATAATTCAATTGACTTATTTATTTGAGCAATATTTATTCAGTTTATATGGCATGATATTATGTGTCTTGTTACGTCCCTCTGAGGACCTGGTTATCTCTCCAGGTGTGTATTCTTGTCTTTCGCAGGTGTTCTAGCTCTAGCCGTGATCATCGCTATTTCTTCGAGGATGATTGCATTTGGATCGTCTTTGCTCCGCTCGCCAAACTTATTTCATTTTCCATATATTCCTTATTTTTGTTGGTAGTGGATTTGTCTCCGCCCAACATCTTGTATCAAGACAATTCATTATCATTGTATGATATCTTTTATTTATTTATTTTGTTGTGGATGAGATTAGTTATGGTTCTACTGCATTTTACAGCTTATGTATTCATACGAGGGTTCCATATATTAGAGTACACTTTGTATGAATACAGCTGGCATGTCTACGTTCCTAGTCCTACGTATTTTGGGACTGGGGCGTTACATATTTTTGTGGTGGCCCATGCAGGTTAAGATAAATTGTTTGGTTACTTTACAGTACCAAGCAAGCCTGCGTATAGGATTAGAAATCTAGGATCTCATCCACATACTTGACCTCTTTCCTTGATTCCATATTCGAACTACCGTTCGACTCATCAATTGCATCTTGCTTGATTCCTCCTATCATTATTATACTTATCTTCCCTTCGTGCTTATTAGAGAGTGACCCTACTAGTTGGATGTCCCAAAACAGCCTTAGCTTAATTTTTTTTAAGTTGGGTAGAATATAAATAGTATTATCTAGACCATAGAGACTAGAAGAATTTAACCCGTTTGGTCAACCAAGCCCTTGGTCAATAAACCGTAGAATGATGTTTATAAGAATAAACAAGACTTAGATCCTTATGACTCTTAGACTATTCATATTTGTTTTTATTCATCTACCATCGTGCCTATATTTTTACTATCTAAACTAATGATGCTAATGTAGCCTAGTTTTTGCAAGCTAAATTCTTTATTAAGCTTGTTCATGACGTATGTTATTGGATGCATCCACTAACATATTGTCTAATCAGAACCGGTACATGATGGTCTGATCAACCGAGTGCACTTTGGTTCGCTGTTATCTATCGTTCAACGTGGATGAGGACATAGCTAAACTTGTCCTCTAGAGTCCCATCCGCGACTGGCTTGGCAACTCCTTTTGAATTATTCGGTCGCCTTTGAACCACATATTCGTACTCGATAATATTGCCTTTTTGAACTTCTTATTGCTTTTGCCTTCACCTATTTTAGAAGGACGAAGACATTATACTAGAACTTCCTCTAACTGTCCTATCACCATGACCATTATCACTCAATATTGCTATGTCTTTATCCTAAACTCTCGTCCTCATTCTCGGCCCTATATTTTCTACCATGACCCTCTAATCGCTTAATTTAAGTAAATCTATTTCGTTCTCTTAAATCGTGACCCTCATTCATTACCCGTGACCATACCGTATTATAATTCTATGATTTAGATCACGATTTCTTATGACATGATTTTGTGAAAATATTGTCATCGTTGATCCCCATCGATACCCCCTTGTGTCTTCTCACCCCCTACGAATTCTTAATTTTGAGGACGAAATTCTTTTAAGTTGGGTAGAATATAAAACCCCTAAAATTTCTACTATTTTTTTATAATAAATTTGGTACTGTTTAAAATTTTGTATTGTACGTCGCGTAGTCGTATTGTATGTCGTGCGCGAAATTTTATTTTCGAAATTGCTCGACGATTGCGAATATGTACGAGCGTACATATTTTTGAAAAATAATATTTTTCTAATTTTTTGGTTTCAAAATAATATACATAATAATTATTTAGTTATTGTTCCAAAATTTCCAAGTTTGTTATTTTATTATAAAGCCTTTCATTTATACAGTTATAATAATAAATAATTTTTCCTATAAAATGGTATATTAAGAAAAATATATTTATGTAAATATTATTTGGATATACATATATAATTAGTAATTATTTATTAGTTTATTTTTAAATAATAATGAATTTTCAAAATTATTATTATTAGTATTTTTGGAAAATATATTTTGGAATTATTGTGGCAAATTAAATCTTTGATTAGATTTTTGGATTTAATTTAAATAGTTTAAATTTAAAGATATAATTTTTAATTTGAGTTAGATTATCTGGATTTAAATTGGAAATTGGATTTGGATTATTTTTTAGATTGGATCGATTAAATTGATTTAAATCAAATTACGAATTACCTATTTTGGGTTTAAACTAATCCTAATCCTTATCTTATTGGGAATTTCCACATCCTATAAATAGGCAGGTACTCCTCCATTATTTCTCCATAATTTATATTCACAAAAATTTCTCCATGCGTGCGTGCATCGTGTCTATGCCTCTAGATCCACTATATTCGTTTCTATTACAAATACAATTATTCAGGGTCCGACAAATCCGGACCTCCTCAACTCCATTCCCGTCCTAATCCTAACATAAGATCGAGCCCCTGACCACTGCCACCAGAACCTAGCACCCCCGCCATCATCCCGACTACCTTGGCCGACACTACAGCCACTCCCAGCTCCGTCTCTTCCCGACCGCCCGTCGACTTCCTGACCCTTAAATCCTTGACCCTCGCTGACCTGACCCAACACCACCACAGACCCGCCACCATTACAGCACTCCTAAACTCCATTACCGCCACTACACACACAACCACCACCTGCTTTCCGACCACTCCGGCCAACAACTCCCCGACCCCGACGTCACTGTAGAAGCATGGAAAATATTGCTTTTAGTCCTACATCGGAAAGGAGAAAAAGAAAGGGCTCACTCCATTCTATAAATAGAGCCCCCTTGCCTCCTTTGAAAAGGGAACCAACTTCTCTTCCCTCCTTCCAACTTGGACTCTTCCTACTACGCACCTTCGGGTGCTAAGTCGAAGAAGTCTAGGGCAGCGCGGGCTCGTCTAGCTCAGTCAGCTGTCCCAACCTCTGACCATCAGAGCGCCCCGCTAATTGTTAAAGCAGGCCTCTGATGGAAAGTTGTAAACATGATACCTACGCACTCGTGTGTTCGGGATACCTGGGCCCATAAAACGAGTACAAAGGTTGACCGAGATGTCCTTGACTTACGAGATGGGATCCTTCACAAGCGCAAGGAAAGAAGGGGATTCTCTATGCCACTCGAATTCAATATGGAGCTTCATGCGGCTCAAAATCCAGAAAGCTTCATGCGGCCCAAAAGCAGCAGGGGGGCCTTAGGCGGCCCAAAATCAACATGAAAGCCCATGCGGCTCAGCCAGAAGGAGCCTCATGCGGCTCAGAAACTTATGCGGACCGAAAGTCTTCTGGAGCCTCATGCGGCTCGGATAAGCTCTATGTGGTTACGACTCCGGTCATGACGACTTTTCATGCGGCTCGAGTATGAAGACTCTCATGCAGTTCGAGTATGGAGACGCTCATGCGGCTCGGTCCCGACGACTCTTCATGCGGCTCGATCATGACGACGCTCATGCAGCTCGAGTATGAAGACTCTCATGCGGCTCGGTCATGACGACTCTCATGAGGTTCGGGTACTCTCATGTGGTTCGGGCACGACGACTCTCATGCGGTTTGAGTGTGATGACTTTCATGCGGCACATGAGTACAACAGTTGGGATACGTGGCTGGACACGTGTCAAAAGCCGATCATATCTCAATGATTCAGATCTACTACAATCAAAGTAATCTCTAGATTGGGTCGAATCCCAATAATCATAATAAACAGTGAGGACACATGGCAGCGAATGATTCAGATTTATTCATTCAGATTTAAAAATGTCAATAAATCATCATGATGCAGATTTGTTGCAATCAGCATTAATTACTCATTGGATTCGGCGCAATCTACATTAATGACCCAAATTCAACACATTCAGGATTAATGGCCCAGATTGATTAATCAACAGGCCGTCGACTTTTGAGAGATGGGCAATAATTGTAAACCCTAATGAAGCCCCCCACTCTTATAATAGCAGGGTGCCATTCCCTTGCGAACATAGAGAGAGAGACGCACATAGAGGGACATACACAGAGACAGAGAGAGATATACAGAGAGAGACATAGAGAGCCAGAGAGCCTGAAGAGAGTGCATTTTTTCATCAACGCCCAGCGGTTCTTCTACAGAGCCAAGGCTGCACCCGATCGTCCAAAGAGTAAGGTTCCCGAGCCTCTACCGTCACCCCCTAGAATCTAAAATAAACAATTATACTTAGATTGTTGTACCTAGATTTTCGTCCCTAGGCTTTCTTTGTACAAGCGAGTTTGTATTGTGAAGTAAAAGTCCAGTCCTCCGATAATTGTTCTGTTCTTTTATATTTCATGGCAAACACGATGGCGACTCTGCTGGGGATAAACTTCTCCACGGCTGAGGAGTTGGTGACGCAATCGGATGCAGCCAAGCTTGGCTCCATGCAACAGAAGATGGTCGTCCGCTTCGACCAACAGGCGTTTGAAGATATGCTCTCTGAAGGAAGTGCTGGCCCGATCCAGAAGCGAACCCGCATAAAGAAAGCTCGCTGCGAGTGGAGGCCAAAATCATTTGCTCCTCCACAAGCTCTGGACGGGGTACTCTCGGCTACCCAAGACGGCAAAGGCGACTCTCATACGGCTCCACTTCGAGCCATAGAGGACTCTGCTATCCCCAAGTCCGGCATAGGAAAGCACTACGATGCTGGACTTGTAGGGACAAAGAGCAACTCTACGCGCCCCAAGAAGAAGCCGAACAGTCATGTGGCCAAGTCAGCCAACCACATGTAGGACGCTCATGCAGCTGAATCTGCCAGCCGCATGAAGAAGGTCTATGCGGCCAGATCAACCAGCCGCATGAAGAAAACTCATGCGGCCGAGACACCCAGCCGCATGAAGAATGCCTATGCGGCTACGCCTGCCAGTCACATAAAAATTACTGATGACAGTCGCGTGACACCTACTCCACGCGGCTCTGTCTTCGACCGCCTCTCTTATGGTCCTGATCTCCTGTGCTCTCAAGAAGACATGTCTGACTCTCTTCAGTATCACTTAGACTCTTCCTACTATGTGCCCTTACGCACTAGAGCAAAGAAGTCTAAGGCAGTGCGAGCTTGGCAAGCTCGATTTGCTGATCCGACCTCTGACCATCCGAGCGTCCCGCATACCGTTATACGGGACTCAGACGGGAAGTTGTACAGAACCACTCGAGTCGAGCCCCCGGCAGCAAACGGACAGAGAGGTTCGCAAAAGTCTTCCGAAATCTAGGAAGCAAACGTGGTCGATCCAGACCCATCTGACTTGCGTGAGGCCATCCTCCACAAACGCAAGGAAAGAGAAGGTGCATCAGGGTGTAAAGAGTCCTCCCAAGGACGTCACTGCACCCAAATCATCGTCAACTGTTATTGCAACAACGCTACAGTATAAGAAGACTGGTACTCCATCTTCTAAAGACTGCAACAGACATGTTCGAAAGATGAGGTACCTCTCGTTGTCTCCTGCAACTCTGCTCAGAAAGTCCCTATCGATGGGAGAGGGAAGAAGACCAATGCTCCCAGCCCGAAGATCTCAACTAAGAGAATATCATCTAAACGGGTGCCCACTATCGGGGCTTTCCAAGGTACCCGTTCAAAGACAAAATCTGCTACAGTGGAAGATTCGTCGTCCACACCACTGGGGGTTACTGGAACTGGGGGTAGCACTCCTCCGAACCTCCACGACAATCCGATGTTCCAAGAAGACGAGTCGGGAGAAACAACTCTCCCATCAGATGCAGCAAACCCCAACGTCCTCGAGGACGTCCACGACTCCCAAGATGAAGCAAACTCTGAAGCTGGGGGTACTGTCCCTTCTGAGTCTGAACCAGAGGAGAACATTCCCACATACCTCGATGACTTCTCACTACAGGGGTATGATTCAGAGGACTCGTTCTCCACCGTTCCTTTCATCTCTCCTCATGTAAAGACGGTATTCATGACAGACAGCAACCAAGGTGGTTCCAGTGATCGCTAATGCATCGACACTCTGGAGGCCATACTATATACCTTGGTCAAGTCTGTGGACGAGATCAAAGCAGCCCTTCCAACTCTGCAAGGAGGGACGCCTGGCCAAACAAGTACGGGTCCCACGGTCAATACGGATTCGAATTCAGCGGCACCGAACCCGGGCAATAATCCTCCTGAAGTAATGGCCCCCACCGCCGTAGATGAGGCCCGAGAAGCAAGAAGAGAGGTCCAGGAGCTCCGAGCCATATTCCACGCTCGAGAAAACTCTCAAGACCTCAAAATACGACAACCGTACCCTGCTGTATGGAGGGATGTCCCCTTTCCACCAAGATATAAGCTGTTAAATATATATCCTTATGATGGCAAGACCTCCGCCAGTCGATACATCACTTACTTCGAGGTCACCACCGACCATCTGCCCCAAGACGATGCCATCCTCATACGATTATTCATTGGGGCATTGGAAGGAGTCGCCTTCGACTGGTATCGCAACCTGCCAGACAATTGTATCAACTCCTTCGCCGGCTTCAAGCGTATGTTCTTGGAGAGATTCTACGAAGTAGGGCAGGACATCACAATGTCCACCCTCATAGACGTCATCCAAGAGGAGAAAGAGCTGACAAGGAACTATATTGAGCGGTTCCGCCAAACCGCCATGAAGCTGCCATCCGATAATCCGGATTCCTTCTTAATTGAAATTTGCCAAAAGAGACTGCTTCCAACTATCAGCCTCTGGATGGGCGAAAGTCAATTCAAGGACTGGAAGACGTTTATCATCAGCGCCACAAGCGCGGAAGAACGATTGAAGAAGGCTCGCCAACTGGGATTGCATATCTCCGAGGGAGAAGACAAGAGCAGGCGTCCCAACGCCAACAACAACAATGGGGATAGCTCCTCCAACAATCGGACCTAAGGGCAACATCGTCGTCGGAGTCGGGGTGGTGCTGGTTTCTCCTTCCAGATTGGTGATCAACCGCGCTTACTCTCTCACGGAGCGCTGCTCTAACAATGTGGCCGAGTACAACACTTTGGTCATTGGCCTCCAACTTGCAAGAGAGCTGGAGGTAGAATATCTTGAAGCATACGGCGATTCACAGTTAATCGTCAATCAGATCAGGGGTTCATACGAAGTCCGCCATGAAGACATGATCCCCTATCACCAATTAGCGATCGACATTATCTCATCGTTCGAGGGGTTCTTCATCGAACATGTTCCCAGACTCCAAAATATCGAAGCCGATGCCCTAGCTGGCCTTGCCGCTTTCCTAGCAGTTTCAAACTATGTTCGCCAATCAGTGGATGTAATAGGCCGTGAACTGGTCTGTCCCAAGAACAATGTGCAATTCATGGCGAGTTATTCCGCTCAGACGATCGACGAAGTCCCGGACTGGAGACAACCGTTCATTGACTTCGTAGTATATGACATCCTGCCCGAGAACCTAAAAGAAGCCGCTTCCATCAGAAGGCGTTCTCTCAGATTCTTCTACGATACAGAGACAAAAATACTGTATCGCCGATCCTACGACGGATTATTGCTTCGATGTCTGTCAAATACAGAAGCCAAAGAAGCCGTACGCGAAGCTCATGACGGTGTCTGCGGGGCCCATCAGCCTGGCCCTAAATTGTAAGACCGTCTTCGCCGAATGGGCTACTACTGGCCCACGATGGTAGCAGATGCGATAGACTATGTGAGAAAGTACAAAGCCTGCTAAGTCCACGCGGACTTCATCCACCAACCATCCGAATTTTTATATCCGACAGTGGCGTCCTGGCCGTTCGAAGCTTGGAGAATGGATATCATCGGTCCGATTACTCCATCTTCCTCCCGAGGACATCGCTTCATACTCGCAATCACAGATTACTTCTCTAAATGGGCGAAAGCTGTTCCGCTTGCAGAAGTCAAAACTTCAAACGTGATCAGCTTTTTCAAGTATCACGTCATCTATCGCTTTGGACTACCCCGAAGGATCATCTACGATAATGGTCCGCAGTTTCCAAGCCACGCCTTCTATCGGTTCTGCGACAAGCACCACATCCAGAATATTGCTTCGACGCCATATAATCCAGCAGCGAATGGGTTGGCAGAAGCATTCAACAAAACCATCATCAAGTTACTCAAGAAGTTCGTGTCGTCCAACAAATGCGACTGGAATGAAAAGCTTGGTGAATGCCTATGGGCGTACCGTACCACAGTCCGAACGGCCACAGAGAACACACCATTCTTCCTAGTATACGGGAGTGAGGTAGTTCTCCCATTGGAGACTCAAATACCCTCGCTCCGTGTCACTCTCACTTATCAATTAACGACGGATGATAACTACCGTCGCCGACTATAAGAGTTAGAGGCCTTAGATGAAAAGCGCCTCCTGGCTCAGCAAAGGATCGAACTATACCAATCACGTATCTCTGGAGCCTTCAACAAGAAGGTTAAAATCAGAACATTCCAGGTGGGCGATCTTGTCCTGGCAGTCCGGAGGTCGATGGTCATGACTCACAAGACCGCCAACAAATTCCAGCCAAAATGGGAAGGTCCATTTATCATTGAGGCTGTATTCTCCAACGGTGCTTACCGCCTCGCAAAACAAAATAAAGACTTGCTCATATTGCCCGTCAACGACAAGTTCCTGAAGAAATATTATGTCTAAACGACATTTTCCAGATCATAGAGTCATGTATCCGTTGGTACCGCTGAACTCACATCCATAATATTTTCCAGATCATTGAGTTATGTACCCGCTGGTGCCGCTGAACTCACTTTCACAACATTCCAGATCATTGAGTTATGTACCCGCTGGTGCCGCTGAACTCACTTTCACAATAGTCCAGATTATCGAGTCATGTACCCGCTGGTGCCGCTGAACTCACATCCATAATCTTCCAGATTATCGAGTTATGTACCCGCTGGTACCGCTGAACTCACATCCATAATATTCTAGATTATCGAGTCATGTACCTGCTGGTGCCGCTGAACTCACACCCACAATATTCCAGATTATCGAGTCATGTACCCGCAGGTGCCTCTGAACTCATATTTTGGTCACTCTTTCAGATAGTAAGTCATGTATGACCATACCTCTGAACTTTTTTCCTGGAAGAGATCCTCCCTCATGATCTACTACCCGCACTCCGAGCGCACAAAAAGGATAACAGATCCACAAATCTCCAAAACGGCCATGTCCTCATTACCTCTGAGTCGTTTCACTTCTGCCAAAAACAAATCACCCCTTTACATAGAACTTCCATGTCCTTATTACCTCTGAGTCATTCTATGTGCCCTCCTTCATTAAGCCCACTCCTGCCATGTCCTCATTACCTCTGAGTGGAAAGGCTCCGTCGAAGAGACCTTCATGCTTGCCATGTCCTCATTACCTCTGCGTAAGTATGTTGATTCCCTTTCGACTTATTATCCGTACCCACAACCGGAGTACGCCAAGGATAATAGGTCCACAAATGTCCTCTGTTGACCACAAATATTCTCCGTTGAGTCCACTCCTACCATGTCCTCATTACCTCTGAGTAGGAAGACTCCACGGTAAAGCCTTCGTACTTGCCATGTCCTCATTACCTCTGAGTAGGTATGTCGGTTCCCTTTCATCCTATTATCTGTATCCTAAGCTGGGGAATGCCAAGGATAATAGGCCCACAAATGTCCTTTGCTAAGTCTGTTAGTACAGGCCCACCATTCCTCATCATGCCCCGGGAGCCCAGCTGCTCCATGGCGTTCTCTCTCCCGATACCCGGAACGTCCATGAGCACCCTGCCATGGAATTATTCTGGGTATCCCTATCAACTTGTTATCTGTACCTAAAACCAAGGTATGCCAAGGATAATAGGTCCACAAATGTCCTCTGTTGACCACAAATATCTTTCGTTGAGTCCACTCCTGCCATGTCCTCATTACCTCTGAGTAGGAAGACTCCGCGGTAAAACCCCCACACTTGCCATGTCCTCATTACCTATGAGTAAGTATGTTGGTTTTCTCTCGTCTTATTATCCGTATCCTGCACCAGGATATGTCAAGGATAATAGGCCCACAAATGTCCTCTGTTGACCATAAATGTTCGCAGCCGACCACAAATGCCGTACTAGGTCCCCTATTACATCCACATCTTTTCTCATCATCACATGCTTTTGGAGCCCAGCTGTTCTATAGCATTCTTTCACCCAATACATAGAACTTTCATATTGATAGCACCTCTGAGTTATTCTGTGTACCCTTCATGGAGCCCACTCCTGCCACGTCCTCATTACCTCTGAGTAGGAAGGCTCCATTGAAGAAACCCTCATATTTACCACCTCTGAGTAAGTATGTTGGTTCTCTCTCGTCTTATTATCCGTACCTAAAAATAAGGCACGCCAAGGTTGATAAGTCCATACAAAATCCCCAGCGAAAGCACCCAAACCTATCACGACCATGCTACCTCTGATATGATCTCCACACCAAAACAACTCTACTTTCCATGCTTCTTATTCAAAGTGTTCCAAATTTTCAATTTGAAAACTTTGAAGGGGGTCTATCGTGTTTGCCATGAAATATAAAAGAACAGAACAATTATCGGAGGACTGGAGTTTTACTTCACAATATAAACTCGCTTGTACAAAGAAAGCCTAGGAACGAAAACCTAGGTACAGCAATCTAAGTACAATTATTTATTTTAGATTCTGGAGGGTGACGGTAGAGGCTCGGGAAAGCGACGGCAGCTCTGCCTTACTCCTTGGACGATCGGATGCAGCCTTGGCTCTGTAGAAGAATCACTGGGCGTTGATGAAGAAATGCTCTCTCTTCAGGCTCTCTGGCTCTCTATGTCTCTCTCTGTATATCTCTCTCTGTCTCTGTGTATGCCTCTCTATGTGCGTCTCTCTTTCTTTATGTTCGTAAGGGAATGACACCATGCTATTTATAAGAGTGGGGGGCTTCATTAGGGTTTATAATGATTGCCCATCTCTCAAAAGTCGGCAGCCTCTTGATTAATCAATCTGGGCCATTAATCCTGAATGTATTGAATCTGGGTCATTAATGTAGATTGTGCCGAATCCAATGAGTAATTAATGCTGATTGCAACAAATCTGTATCATGATGATTTGTTGACGTTTGCAAATCTGAATGAATAAATCTGAATCATTCTCTGCCACGTGTCCCCACTGTTTGTTATGATTATTGGGATTCGACCCAATCTAGAGATTACTTTGATTGCAGTAGATCTAAATTATTGAGATACGATCGGCTTTTGACACGTGTCTAGCCACGTGTCCCAACTGTTGTACTCATAAGCCGCATGAAAGTCATCACACTCAAACCGCATGAGAGTCGTCGTGCCCGTACCGCATGCGAGTACCCAAACAGCATGAGAGTCGTCATGACCGAGCTGCATGGGAGTCTTCATACTCGAGTCGCATGAGCGTCGTCATGACCGAGCCGCATGAAGAGTCGTCACGACCGAGCCGCATGAGCGTCTCCACACTCGAGCCGCATGAGGGTCTTCATACTCGAGCCGCATGAAAAGTCGTCATGACCGGAGTCGTAACCGCATAGAACTTATCCGAGCCGCATGAGGCTCCAGAAGACTTTCGGTCCGTATGAGTTTCTGAGCTGCATGAGGCTCCTTTTGGCTGAGCCGCATGGGCTTTCATGTTAATTTTGGGCCGTCTAAGGCCCCCCTGCTGCTTTTGGGCCGCATGAAGCTTTCTAGATTTTGAGCCGCATGAAGCTCCATGTTGAATTCGAGCGGCATAGAGAATCCCCTTCTTTTCTTGCGCTTGTGAAGGATCCCATCTCGTAAGTCAAAGACATCTCGGTCAACCTTTGTACTCGTTTTGTGGGCCCGACTATCCCGAACACACGAGTGCGTAGGTATCATGTTTACAACTTTCCATTAGAGGCCCGTTTTAATAGTTAGCGGGGTGCTCTAATGGTCAGAGGTTGGGACAGCTGACTGAGCTCGACGAGCCCGCGCTGTCCTAGACTTCTTCGACTTAGCACCCGAAGGTGCGTAGTAGGAAGAGTCCAAGTTGGAAGGAGGGAATAGAAGTTGGTTCCTTTTTCAAAGGAGGCAAGGGGGCTCTATTTATAGAATGAAGTGAGCCCTTTTTTTTTCTCCTTTCCGATGTGGGACTAAAAGCAATATTTTCCATGCTTCTACAGTCACCGGCCACCCCCGCCGTAATCGGCAGTCCCAAACCCAAACCCAAAAAAATAAAATAAAATAAATAATAATAGAACCCTAACCCTAGACTCACCGTCGGTCAGCCATAGTCGCCACGACCGCCGCTCCCCTCGCCGGAGTACGCCGCCTCTGTACGGAAACCCCCGCGCACACTTGCCGCGGAGAGCTCGCACCCCTGCTTGGTCGGAGCGCCGAAACCCCGAACTCCCTCGCTCTTCCTCCTCGCCGTGGCACCACTGCCCTCCGTCGCGTGCGCCGAGGCCGAGCGCCGTGTTTCTCCGCAGCCCAACGCAGGTGTCACTCCCCGTTCCCAGAATACATATTTTTAATACATGTACTGCTTTAATATATTTATTTAAATATTTATCATGTATTGTTTTGTATTTAAATCTCTTCAAATTCATGTTAATTAATTTCTTGCAATTAATTTTCTGTATTTTACTTCATGTTTTGGCCTAGGTTGGTTTATTTTCGGGTTATGGTGGTTCATCATGAACCGAACCCACCATCACCATTTAAAGCCCCAATCCTTTCTCTCTCTCTTCATTACTTCTCCTTCTCATTTACTCTTCTTCTTCTTCATAACTCCCTCTACCTACCAACTCGTAGGCAAGTACATCTTGCTTCCACATGAAAACCCATTTTTATGGTTCCATTCTCTTTTCCTTGTGATTCTAAGAGAGTTTAGAACTTTGCATTTTTCGTTTTTCGTTTTATTTTTAGTAGATCTAGAAATTCATATTTTTTTCGGTTTTTAGTAGTTTGGATCTGTCAAAACTTCCTTTAGTTCCAAGTTTTGTTCATACTAGATTGTTGAGGTTGTGTTTTACGCCATTTGACCCATGGGAACCCTATTTCTGGCTTGGAACGAAGGCTCCATGAGAATTGGAGTTCAGGGTGAACTTTACGCTCACGTTGTACGTGCCAGCGTAGTATTAACTTTACGCTCACGTTGTACGTGCCAGCGTAGTATTAACTTTACGCTCACGTTGTACGTGCCAGCGTAGTATTAACTTTACGCTCACGTTGTACATGCCAGCATAGTATTAACTTTACGCTCACGTTGTACGTGCCAGCGTAGTATTAACTTTACGCTCACGTTGTACGTGCCAGCGTAGTATTAACTTTACGCTCACGTTGTACGTGCCAGCGTAGTATTAACTTTACGCTCACGTTGTACATGTCAGCGTAGTATTGAGTTTTATGCTCATGTTGTACATGCCAGCGTAATATTGAGTTTTTACGCTCACGTTATACGTGTCCGCATAGAGACGAAGAATGTAGGAATTCAATTAGAGAGATCGCTCGTGGCAGCGTAAAACTGTTTTACGCTAGTCTACTTGACCTAGCGTATTCTTCTATGTGCACAGCGTTTAGGGCGTAACTTGACCCTTTACACGAGCTACCTTTATGCATGCAATGTTTTACGCGCACAGTATTTCTTGCGTAAAAATATATTCTTTTACGCGTACTTCTTGGCTCGGCATAAAACGAGTTTTTTTACGCGCGCAACTTTATTTGAGCGTATCCCTTTGGCATGCATGACACTCTTAAAATATCCTTACGACTTTTGGCATAAACTTGATATAATCATGATATGTTAATATTTCTGTTAAATATAGATTGTTATGTGGGATGTACCATGTGTCGTGAATTGAGTTATAGATACCCCGATTGACTGGAATTAAACCCTGAGAGTTGTAGACTCGACCCCACTGAATACTAGTTGACTTTCATGCCTTGTCACCATTGATAATGATTGTGACCTTGACTAATAATTGATCATGCGTTCCTAGTTGGAACTAAGAGACTGGCTAGTCGTCTTTTTGAATTGAATGAATGAGACACGTTCATATTAATTATAAACTATTGAAATCGACTGGCTAATCCCGAATATTGGCATACAGGCACATGCATGCTTCAATTCATTTATTATTTATTTATCTTACCAAAGAAGCATGTGTACTTTATGGTCAAGGCATGATTATTCCGTGGTTAGTTTTGATTGTTGTATTACGCTATGTAAGACCTACAACCTGACCGTACTGGTATCATTGTAGAGTTGTGCATATCGTACCCCGTACGAAAGTACTCATTCTGAATGACCATGATCCACGGCATGGTACTTCACTCAACGTAGAGACTATTAAGTTAAATAAAATAATGATTGCATGAAGAGAATGGATTCCCGAGTTCTTACATGGCAGCCCTCTTAGGACTAGTAGTGCCCGACAGGCCAGTTGGTCCCCACAGATACTGCAAATCTGCCACACGGGCAGGAAGCGGTATCTGGTTATATTATCTATTGAATATTGTATATTAATGACGGGCGTCCCGCTGGGACTCGTCTAATTCATGATTGGCACAATTGATTGACTGGGTAAACTAGCCTTGCTTGCGCATAGTAAGAACTGAGAAATCCTTTATTGTATAATTCCAGGATAACTTGGGACTCACAATAGCAAGCCGTAGTAGTTGCCTGGCCATTTAAATTGATTTGTTTGTGTACTGTACCTACTCTGTTACTTAATTGAGATGATCAGAATGTCAGGACATGACGGGCCAACTTCTGTCCTTGTTTGGTTGGAAGGTCAGTTCGAAGTATCGTGATATTGTGTGAGTCCTAGTAGATAGCAGAGATCTATTATCATATTCTCTTATTACTGGCTTCATTCCACATATCGTGCTCCCTTGCGGTACTTGCTATTAGAGGTCTAACCTCTCTGGTTTTGCATGGCCAGATTTAGAGTCGGTCCCTGAGGATCCAACTTACTTCTACCTCCAAGATGGTCAACACTAGAGGGATGATCGCAGGAGGACTCGAGTGGGTTTCTTACTTTCCCGCCCGTTTTGTTATCTACTTTATACTTTGCCGTTTGGCACCGACATGTTAGTCGGCTTGTCTTGTACCTACTTTTGCATAATTGTAACTAAGTCAGGCTGCAGCTGCTAACAATTGTGTATACTTACTACATCATCTGGCTGTATTTTGTAAACCCAGATATCAAGAACATTTTGACTGAGCGTTTGGGACGCCTTACTGCTTTATCTCACATGTTCTCTATTTTTGTTTCTTGTTTGAATGATTGAGACAATAGAAGTAAAGTGACCATAGGGAGACTTTCATGTAGTATGCACCCCCTCGTCTTGTAGACAGCATTGATCGTATTATACTGTATTCATCTACCCGTAATGCGTAGCTGGCTGAGTCATTCCCCCGCTCTCCAGTATTCTGGTTCTGGACGTGACAGCAGGATCCGCCCCCTCTTTCTTCCTCCGCCTAGCTCCGTCGACCTCCTTCCCAGCCTCCCGTCAGATCCGCAACCGCCTGGCCGGCACGCGCGTGCCACGGCGTCCGCATCCTGCCTCCGCTCTTCTCCCCCAGCGCCACCGCGCCATGCCCGATTCCCCGTCTCCCTTTCCTCTCCACAGCTCTCTCTCTCTCGGTTCCTCTCTCTACTCTCCGCCTCTCTCCCCTCTCTTAAAAAAAGGGGCAGTAGGCAGCAACTGCCATTTGCGGGAGAAGGTTTTTGTTGTGTGATTAGTTTATTTTTTTTGTTGTGTTTTGTTTGTTTTGTTTGCTTTCGGTTATTATTTTTTTTCTTTCATATCCCTTCTTTCTTTATTATTATTATTATTATTATTATTATTATTATTATTATTATTATTATTATTATTGCTGGTGTCATTTTAGTTATGTTATTTTATTCTATTTATGTTATTAAGAACTTGTATACAGTATGTAATAGAAATTGGAGAATTACGTTAAATATAATTCTTCTTATTAGTGTACTACTAAGCACCAAGTAATATACTGTTTTTACTAACTATAAATGGTAGATAAATTCGTAAACACTATTTTTTTTTATATGACAAAATTTTGGACTAAGATATATTATTGTAACATTTTAAATAAATTTCTTGAAACAAATTTGGTTGGCATTAAAATATTCTCTAAAATTTCCAACATATATATATATCTAAAATATTTTAAGAAATAGTTTACCAAAAATCATATTTATCAGTACAAAATATAGTTTTTAGCCTAAATCAAATTTTCCTTTATTTTTAAGTATTTATAAAATATTATTTGTACTAATAAAAATAGAGCTCCCATCTAATATCCAATTTTTGACAACTTAGAGTTTTTGCCGAAAATGATTTTCTTGACTTTTAAGTATTTTTCCTATAAATATTTTGACTCATGAAAACTAGTTTTTAGGAATTATAAATATTTTCTAAAAACTCGTATATATAATATTTATCCATTAATTCTTTGATTTTCCCTGTCCGTAACCAGTCCTATTATTCCTATTCCTTCGTCCATTTCGAGACTACCTTATGTCCACCCTAACTAATTTGACCCTTCTGGACCCAATGGAACCGTTCATGCCACCACCCGAGGTCACCATGTCTAGTTGTTACACTGAAGTTGCAGTTCGTGACACATCGATCATTGCAGCACACCAGGCGTACTATCAGGCAAGACACCTTGCCATTTGCTGTTTATTTATTTATTTTAGCTCATATTTCATGCATTAATATTTTTTTTTATGTAAAATAAACTGTGATACATGGCTTAACCTGTTAGAACTTACTGTTCATTTATATTTCCTGCTATGTATTACTTTTCTTACACATTAAATCTAGATTTAAGGGACCACCTTTGTGTGTTGCATTCATGGCCTTGACACGTTATACCACGAAGTTGTGTGTCGCATGTAGAACACGGAAGTGCATGATTGGCTGGCCACCAGTATGTACAAGCTGTGCGATAGGAATAACCGCTAATAGAATTGCATGCTAGTTGACTTAACGGTTATAGAGGTTAATGTTGTGGATACAACATAGTAGGCATTGGGCGGGGAGGATAATTCCTTAGCGTATGGGCTTCGATGCACTTTTCCTTGTGACCCAGACTATCCGCTGGAGATACGGGGTTGATGACCCATGATTACTGAAGGCCACTGACGTTCTGCGGAACGTTATGCTCTTACTGATGGGGCCTCTGGTACCCCAAGGGGGGACTATGCCGATCCTATTTAGCCAGGGCCCATGCGTAGGAAGGATTGTTCTTAACTACATTTCACTTAGAACGGTTACGCACCTTTATCCGTTAGGTACGAGTACTTTTGGTTTGGGTACTTGTATCTGACCGTGGCTTGGAACAATAACTTGTCGCGGATTAGTTCGTCACATCTTGTCCTTGTTTGGTTGTAGGTGTGACTTACTACTTCGATGAGAAGGTATTGAACCTTGTTGGGGTCCGGATACCATATTGGATTCATGGCATAGAAAGATACGTCATCGTGAATTAGTTTACCATCTCCTGTCCTTGTTTGGTTGGGGGGATGGTACGCTCGTTCAATAGGTATGTATTGGACCATGTTATAATTCAATTGACTTATTTATTTGAGCAATATTTATTCAGTTTATATGGCATGATATTATGTGTCTTGTTACGTCCCTCTGAGGACCTGGTTATCTCTCCAGGTGTGTGCTATTGTCTTTCGCAGGTGTTCTAGCTCTAGCCGTGATCATCGCTATTTCTTCGAGGATGATTGCATTTGGATCGTCTTCACTCCGCTCGCCAAACTTATTTCATTTTCCATGTATTTTTTCTTATTTTTGTTGGTAGTGGATTTGTCTCTGTCCAACATCTTGTATCAAGACAATTCATTATCATTGTATGATATCTTTTATTTATTTATTTTGTTGTGGATGAGATTAGTTATGGTTCTACTGCATTTTACAGCTTATGTATTTATACGAGGGTTCTATATATTGGAGTGTACTTTGTATGAATACAGCTGGCATGTCTACGATCCTAGTCCTACGTATTTTGGGACTGGGGCGTTACATCACTGCCTACTCATCATGCGCCCACCCCCAAGATCGCCGACGGTCGCACGCTACCGCATATGCTCCAACAGACTCATCCTGCAGGCGACCATGTGGCCCCGACCTCCCTACCCGAAGTATGTGCCTACACCAAGGAGGGGCACATAATATTGGTCCCCGAGGCAGGGGGCTATGTGCCCACCCACTTCTGCCCCTCATTAGTGCCTAGACAGCTGCCTCCACCCCATCTCGCCAGGACGACGAAATCCTTTTCCTATGCGATGATTCTGCGACCGGACCAAGGGGCGCAGCTCCTGCCCCAGGCAGAAGACATCGTCCAACCAGACATTGAACTCCCGAGCCAGACTGACGGCCGGTACATCAGCGTGTCATTCTCCTCCGCAGAGATATCATCCTTATCTACCTGCTTCGCGAGAACCTTCGTGTTGACGTTCCCCACTGGATGTCCTAAGATCGCCATCGCCCAAGAGACTATCGCAGGATGGGGGCTGGCATTAGCCTACAAAGTTGCCCCATTGGATCCTAAACACATGCTCCTCCACCTGTCATTCGACCCCGACTACTCCTTAGTCTGGTCCAAAGGCACAACCAATATTGGCAACACAACGCCAAGATTACAAAATGGTCTCCCGGATTCAACCTTAAAGTTGACTCGTCGATAATCTTGGCATGGGTCACCCTCCCTAACCTTCCGCTTGTATGCTTCGCTTCCGCAGCGCTTAAGAGAATCGCCTACTCTTTCGGAACCCTAGTGGCCATCGCGGAAGAAACTCCCACCCTCTCCAAAGGCAACTACAGGATTATGTAGAGTTTAACCTGTCTTCGGACCCGCCCACTCAAATACAGATAGACCTTGGAGGACACACACCCCTTCAGACTCTGGAGTATGACAACAATATCATCTTCTGCAAGCACTGTCAGACCAGAGGACATCTCACAAAATACTGTTTTAAGGCTAACCCGGAGCTCAAGAAGAAAGTCCTCCGTAAACCGCAATCCCACAAGCCACAACCCCAGAAGGCGCCATAAGTCATCACCTTTTCCCCCATCCTTCCACTCTCTAACTCACATCGTCACTTTGCTGACAGTGATGGCTCCTCCAGCCCCAGATCCCCCCCCAAATGGCTAAAGCATCCTCACCGTCCGTCCTTATCAGCAACAAGTTTGACATCCTCGCCTCCACACTGTCCAACAGCTGTCAGAACAGCCCCATACCCGACGAGACCCCACCCGATGAGCTAGAGAAGTTCACAGACGTGCATCCACCCAAAGTGGTCTCACCGGCTTGCACAAGAGAGAATCAACTAGCCTTGATCATCCACACCGCACCCATGACCACTTCTACCGCCCCCGGAGACGACCCTGTGATCGACCCAATATCGTTCGGCACCATCCCTGCAGACAGGCTTAAGCAGGCTATGGAAGTCGGCTTATTGGACCTCAGCAACCCCTTATGCGCTCTAGCAGACATCGAAAAAGACGTCGACCCCTCTCCGACGAGGGCTACTGGCAGCATAGCCCGCGACTCATCCGAATTAGCCCACAATAACAATGAGAAGTCGGCATGAGCTACCAAAACCTCCCACAACAAGAAGAACAAATAAGCCCTTGAGCCCTCGGCCATGACCACCCGGTCAGCCACTAAGCTCAACACCCATCCACCCCACAACCAACCCAATGCTTAACATTCTCTCGTGAAATATGAGAGGGCTGGCCAATAAACCAACCTTGAGGAGAATAATCAGCCTCAAAAAAACCCACCAGGTCGATATTTTAGTAGTCATCGAGCATAAAAACCGTCAAAGAAAACTCAAATCCATCCAGCTACAACTCGGTTTCCCATCCGCGGTAGCCAGATGCCACGACATATAGATCCTCTTCACCGCCGAATGTAAATTTGGCATCATCAACGACTCAAAATAAGCGCTTTCCTGCTGGGTTGAGCACCCCTCCCTAACATTCCGATCCCTCGTCTCAGCAGTCCACGGAAGCTACTGTGGGACACCCTAACGGACACCCACACCCTCTCCAACAATATTCCGTGGCTCTGCCTCGGAGACTTCAACACCATTTCGCACAGAGATGAAAAGACAGAAGGATGCCCCCTCCCCAGCCGGCCATGAACGACTTCAATACCTTCCTCTTCAACACCCACTTATCTTCCATCCCGTTCTTCGGCAATGCATTCACCTGGTGCAACATGCAGGAATGCGCCCGTAGGCAATACTCTCGCCTGGACCGTGCATTGGTCGATAACCGATGGGCCGACATGGACCTCATCTCAAACCTCTCCCACCTCAACACCACTGAGTCGGGTCACTCCCCTCTCCTAATCGAGATCAACAACAACTCCGGGAAGGTCAAAAAACCTTTTTGCTTCCTGGATTTCTAGAGCTATCACCCTCAATTTATGAACATTGTCGACGAAGCCTGGGGATCAGCTTACAACCCCGACCCCTTGTCCGGGTGGCAGCCAAGCTCAAAACAACCAGGAGAGCTTTGTCGAATTAGAGTAAACTCGCTTTCGGCAACATTTTCCAAGCTATTAAGAACGCGGAGGATGACGTCACTCGCGTGGAGATCACCTTCGCCTCGGATAGATCCCTAGAGGCTCGTGCTGCACTCAACCTGACTAAAGCTCTTCTGAAGTCTCGACTAAAGATCGAAATAGAATTCTGGAAGTAGAAGGCCAGATTGACTTGGGACGCCGAAGGCGACAGGAATTTTGACGTCTTCCATGCTTGCGTCAATGGCCGCAGAAATTAGCTCAAAATATACAAGATCGTCGACGAGAACGGCAAGATCGTCAAAGACCAGAGTAGCATCAACATGGCAGCCATGAACTTCTATACCAAACTATTCTCCAAGGAGGCCATCATTAAGGATGAAGTGTTCTTAGCGAAGGTCCCCAGCTTGATCTCAGAGCAAGATAACGTGCAGCTCCTGGCCCCTCCCTCCAAATAGGAAGTCAAGTCCGCAGTCTGGGCCCTCAATGTTCACAGCGCTCCCAGACCTGATGTTTTCTCTGGGATTTTCTTTCGTACTTGCAGGGACATCATCGAACTCGACTTTCATAAGGCTGTTGTAGCTTTCCTCCAAGGCGCACACTACCCGAAAGCCATCTCTTGTGCCAACCTCATCTTAATCCCCAAAAAAGAGAACCCGGAGACCTTCAAAGACTTCAGACCTATCAGTCTTTGCACCTTCACCAACAAAATCATATCCAAGATCATCGTGAATCGTATGTCCATTCTTCTTTCCAAGATTATTTTTGAGGAACAAAGCGGCTTCGTTCCGGGACGAAACATCACTGACATCAACTTGCTCGCTCAGGAAATGATTACCTGCATGAAGTTCCCCAAATATCGCCATTAAGCTAAACATGGAAAAAGTTTACGACCGTCTAGATTGGCAATTCATTATTTGGGTTTTCTGAAAGTTCAGATTCTCGGAGAAGTGGATAGATATCATCTTCAGATCCATTAGAAACTCTTAGTTCTCCACGGTCATCAACGGGCATGCTACAGGGTTCTTCAAATCCAGTCGTAGGGTACGTCAGGAGGACCCTCTTTCCTCTATCATCTTCATCATTGCAGCCGAAGCGCTCAACAGATACCTTAATAGCATGGCTAACACCCCCAGGTTCCACCAGTTTCACACCACCACTGGCTTCCTTCTAATTACTCATCTGGTATATGCCGATAACATCCTCATCTTCTCATCCGGCGAGGTCGGATCAGTAGAGGTCATCTGCAATATGCTAAAGAGTTACACCAGATGCTCTGGCCAACGAATAAATGTAGAGAAAAGCGTTATTTACATCCATCACAAAGCTGACAGGAGCCACTCGATTTCCCTTGCCAACCTAACCTCATTCTCAATCGCATACCCGTCGTTCTTTTACCTGGGGTGCCCGCTGGTGTACGGTAAATCTAACTTCGGTATCTACAACGGCATGGTGAACAAAATTAGAACTAAAATCGCAGGATGGCACAATAAGACCCTATCTTCGGGTGGCAAGATGATCCTGATCAAGCATGTCCTATCTTTTATCTGCATCTATACCTTGGCCATGTGAGCTCCCCCCAAGAAGGTTATCTCCTCGTTAGATTCCCTCTTTGCTAGCTTCTTTTGGGGACATAGCGACAAAAAAGACAAGCACCATTGGGACAGCTGGGACACCATGGCCAAACCAACCGAAGCGGGCGGCCTAGGCTTCAGCAGAATTGCTCACATCAATGATGCCAGCTCTATGATGCTGTGGTGGAAAGTCCGATCGAAAAACTTTATTTGGACCAGATTCATGAAGGCTAGATACTTCCCTCACTCTTACCCCGCGACAGCCGTTGCCAACAATCATTCTTTTGTATCCTAGCGACGGATCCTCCATGGCCGACACCTCGCAGAACCCAACATCCACCTTCAGATCGACAACGACAGATTGTCGCTCCACCACGAATGCTGGCTAGGCAATGCTCTCCTCCAACCTTCTGCCAATACCCCCCCTAATTACACTATCCGAGATTTATGGGACGACGACGACGGGTAGAGATGGGACCTGATCAGAGAGTGGCTGGGTTCGGCAGCGTCGGCTGTCCTCGTCACTGCAGACGTTCAGATTAATGACATCCCCGACGCTCTGACATGGGCCGCCACGGTCGGGGGTACCTTCACGTTGGCCTCTGCCAGGTGCGTGATGAGAGGACCTGACACGACTTCTCCGCTGATTGCCCCTTTTTGGCATTCTTGCATTCCTAAAAAATGGTCAATCCTAATCTGGAGAGCTCACTACAGGAAGCTTCCCACCGATGACTCCCTCACCTTTATCGGCTATAGCGTAGCCTCTAAGTGTCATTGCTGCAATTTGCAACACTCAGAAACCATCAAACACATCCTGATCTCCGGTGACCTCGCAACTCAGATGTGGTCCAACCTCTCATACCGTTGCGGGCTTGATCACTGTGTTGGGGGCCTCAATGATCTCCTCGCCAGCTAGGGCAAATCCTATGGCCATCAGATCGTCGTAGCCGCTGAATTTGGGTTCTTTGGAAAAACTGTAACAAATACAGATACAAAGGTCGCTAATACATCCCCACCCAGCTGATCCGAAAGGTCCTCCGACAGAGTCTTAAAAGCAGCAGATGCTGCACCCACTCCCCGGACAGTTTTTGGACAACGCTGTCGCAACCTGAGGTCCGGGCCAGCTAGTCTTGTTGGCTGCTTTCGGCCTTTCTTTGGATTTTGTTGTCTTCTTGCGTTGGACACTTTACTTGTATAGGCTTCGACATTTTGTGCCTGATACATCAATAAAGTTTCTCCTTCTTCAAATATATATATATATATATATATATATATATATATATATATATATATATATATATATATATATATATATATATATATTAGGATCATTGGCTCTAAGCCCAACCCACCGATAACATAATCCTATACAAAATAATTAACAGTCACGGCTTGAAGCCCACAGGATAACCTGGCCCAGTAAATCTACTAATAATTTAAACTAGCAATATTTATATATGCGGGAGTGGTCTCGTAGCCCAGCCCTACTCAACAAATTCACATTTGCTAATAAAGCACGCTGGGCTTAAGCTGTAAACCCCCATAATTTATAATTGATTTTTATAATTTAATTAATTTTTGTTATGTCTTTCATTAGATATGAATTTATTTGCTACTAGTGTATTAGTATAATTAATATATGTGTATATATATTATTATACGTGGTCATGTTTGTATTTCTAATAAATAAGGAATATAATTAAATCTAGGATTTTAAGAATTTAATTGTATTTTTGTGATAATTTTTGCTAGCTAAAAGAAAGATATATATATATATATATATATATATATTTATCTATAAATAAATATATATATATATATATATACTTAAGTTTTTCGAAAAAAGAAAAGAAAAAGAATTAGAAAAAGAATTAGAATAGACCATCCTCAAATCGTGTAGGTGGTCATCCTTAGAGCGGCTTTTGACAGTGATGTCGTCAACGTAACACTCCACCGTCTTGCACAAGTGATCTCTGAAGATGACGCTCATAGCACGTTGATATATAGCACCGGCGTTCTTCAGTCCGAAGGGCATGACCGTATAAAAATACACGCCGATCGGTGTTCGGAATAACGTATACTTCTCATCATTAGGAGATATTTTGATTTGATTGTATCCTGAAAAGCCATCCAAAAAGGACATATGCTCGAAGCCACACGTATTATCGATCATTATGTCGATGATCGGAAGAGGGAATTCATCCTTAGGGCATGCTGCATTCAGATTACGGAAGTCGATACAAATTCGAATCTTTCCGTTCTTCTTGATGACTGGTACTATGTTAGCTACCAAGTCTGGGTGCTGCTCTTCACGGATGAAATCGCTAGCTATAAGCTTATTTACTTCTGCTTCAATGGAGTTCATGATGTCTGGACTGGACGAAACCGCCGCTGCTGTTGTTTTATTGGTTTTGCGTCCGGATAAATATTGATCTTATGAAGTACGATCTCGGGATTTGACTCTGGCATGTCTTCATAACTCCAGGCAAAGACATCAATGTATTCTCTGATGAGTTGCAACAATGACTCCCGCTCGTCGCCTGTCAGGCTTTTACTGACGAAGATTAGCTTTGGAGAGGATTCATCACCAAGGTTAACTTGCATGACCTTATCTTCAGTGGGATGGTCTCGCAGTTCGAAGCGCTTCTCCCATTGTGTATCTAGTTATTGGACCTATGGCTCTAACTCAAGCGGTTCGAGTAGGTCTTCGTCTTCCTCTTCAATATCAGCGGATGTCATATTGACATATAATGTCTGTTTGAATATATCTCCAATGCTGTTATCGGAGTCGTAAGTGGGTAACTCGGATGAATGAGAGTGCCACTCGCATTCTTCATCGGAACTCTCGGGCATTGTTGCTGGTGTAACATACCCGAGGCCGTGTCAGAATTTGTGATAATAGTCCTAAGGTTTCCAAACCGGTGCTGACAGCTATAGAGGCAATCGCCGACTGTTGCTGTAATTCAGACCCGGGGTAGCCTCCATGTCGTACCCCTGCTTTTGCATGAAGTACTTGGCTTGAGGACTATATAGGTAGAGCGGTAATCTTCCAGCGTCGGGTCTGAGATCGAACTCTTGTGGCGTGAAAGATTGAGGACTTTTTTTTCGGCCAAAGATGATCGTGTGATCCCATCCTCTTCTGTCTGGGACCAGAAAGTAAGCGCCATTAATAGGAGCAAGTTGATTTGGGGTATAGACGGCTGTCACCTGTGTGTACAGGCTAACATCATGACAGTCCTGTGCAGCATACATTAGATTGAGCTTATTATACTCAGAATAGTCTAACGGCAGCCTCTTATTGATGAAATAAGGAATTTTGTCCACGGGGATTACATCATCAGGAGAGGGGCTATCCATCTGTGTAACCAGGTATTTGGCGAGTTCTACGTCCTCTTCGGCTCCCCCCTGCGAGCTCAGAAGACGGGATGCTATCTTGGGCAACTTGACCACCAAGGGTTCAGCTTGTGGTATTGGCTTGCCTGAGGGTGTCGGATCGACACTTGGTCGCCGGCTCGCCTTGGAAAGACAATTGGCTTGGCAAGAGATTTTGTGTCTTTCGTTTGCCTTTGAGTGGATTGTGGCAATTGGATCACCATCGGCCCTATGACGGGTTTTGACTCTTGGCTTTGGGAGTCGGACGACGATTGGTTCGGACTGCGCAGCTTGGACGAGAGGACCGGGTACCTCTTTATGCAAAGTTACAACAAGGGGTGCGGCTTTGCCCGGTTTACAGGCCTGGAGATGAATTCTCATGGGTTCCTCTGGCCCTGTGATGACCGTCGGGTCGTCAATTATGTACCTCTTGGATTGTTCATATAGACAAGCCTCCGACGAAAAATAAGACTCAACCCCTTTGAAGGGATCGATATCGACAAATTCAGTCTTCACGAAGTCGTGCCTACTGACATACTTGAAGCACTTGTGGAGGGTGGATGGCACGATCATATAGTCATGTATCCATGGACGCCCCAAGAGGATGTTGTATGACGTAGCAGGTAACCTCCGTGTTTAGGTCACCAATCTGACATTTTAATCGGTCTAGGGGATAGCTCCTTCCCGAGTTGAAACCGCTAATGGCAGTACTGGTCGCTGCTAGCCGGTGCATAGGGATACCAAGAAGTTGGAGCATGCTTTTTGGGATGATGCTTATTGACGAGCCACGGTCGATATACATTCGATCCACCTTGATGTCGCCTATATATCCAGTGTAGTACAAGGGACGATCATGCAAGTTGGACTTGATCAACATGTCCTGTGGAGTAAATATGATGTTAGACATTGCATCTGTGCCAGTGTTGCCCTATAGATCTGCTGATGGGTCTTCCCCTGGAGGCTTGACCTGAGCTAAGTAGGTGTCAGCATTTTGAAGTACTTCGCTCAATGGACACGAAGATCCTTGGAGAGCCTTAGGAGCTCGTATAACGATACCTTTGCTGGCATATTAGCCAATTGTGCTAATATGTCAAAGTTGTAATGCCACTCCAGCCCCTGAGGTGCATCATTACGGAGTGGCCTATCGAAGCGGGTTTCCTTTGGCTTGGACTTATCTGTAGATGGAGGCTGAGGCGGCCTTGGAACATCCGAGACATGCAATATTATCGGTTGAGGATCTTTGACTGAACTGCCCAGTGTGGACTGGACTTGTGCTCCAGACCAGGTAACAGCGGCTGCCGCTTCCTCAGCTTTGGCTGAAATTGTATGGCAGGATCTAGACTTCCTGCCCTTCTTCTTGTTGGTAGGAGATGACACCGCCTGGGTAACTTCTGGCACTAAGTTCGGGTGCACCCACATGATCTCTCCTTACGAAGTGGTGAGAGGTACCAGTCCAGATGTCTGATTTCGGACGGGTGAAAGATTGGTAACCTCCATCGTCGTCTGAGGGATGGGTGTTACCCCATCTGGAGTGCTTGTTAGAGGGAAGTTGTCGAACTTAATTGATACCATGTTCGCCGCCACGGTAACCTCTTCAAAGTCTATTGATAGAGCTTTGGAGTCGATAAGACTCTGGATGTACCGCTTTAATTGGAAGCAGTCATGAGTGGAATGATGGACATAGCGGTGGAAGTGATAATATTTTGGGTCCTCCATTTCTGTTGTTCGGGGCTCGTGCCTTGGTGGAGGGAGCTAGATCCTACCCCCTTGCAAGAGCATATCGAAGATAGGTTTGACAAGACTATCTTCAAATGAGTAATTCAACTTGGGCCATTGACCTTCCGCCTGTTTTTGTTCAGGCTTCTTGGTTGCATCGACGACCATGGCCTGTTTGCCTTTATTATTCCGGTTGGAGGTGCCGCCACTGTTATTGTTGCTGGAGGTGGAACCAGGACGTTTGTCCTTATCCTCTCCATCTGGGATGTGTAATCCCAACTGGCGAGCCTTCTTCAACTTTGCTTCCACATTGGTAGCACTTATGATGAAGGTTGTCCAATCTCTGAACTGATCGTCGTCCATCCAGAGGCTAATTGCGGGGAGCAGCTTCTTTTGGCAGATTTCAATCAAGAAGCTCTCGGGATTGCCTTGGGGCAATCTCATTACGGTTTGGCAGAACCGCTCGATATAGTTCCTTGTTAGCTCCCTCTCTCCTTGAACGACGTCTATGAGAGATGACATTGTCACATCATGCCCCACTTCGTAAAACCTCTCCAGGAATATGTGCTTGAAGCCGTCAAAAGAATAGATGCAGTTGTGAGAAAGGTTGCGATACCAGTCGAACGCAATCCCCTCCAATGCTCTGATGAATAATCGTGTGAGGATAACATCACTATGTGGCAAATGGTCGGTTGTGACTTGAAAGTAAGTCATGTACCGACTAGAAGAGGTCTTTCCGTCATACAAATCGATATGAAACGGCTTGTACCATGGTAGAAAAGGCACATCTCTCCATGCGATGGGATATGGCTGCCGTATTCTGAGGTCCCAAAAGGAGTCTCGGGCATTGAACATTGCTCAAAGCTCCTGGACTTCCCTCCTTGCCTTCTTGGCTTCATCTGCAGCTGAATGAACGGATGCTCCTAAGGGATCATCATCCAAAGGAGGGGCGATCGTGTTGGAGTTTGCGTTGACTGTGGGTCCCAAGCTTGTTTATCCGGGCATCCTAGCTGGTTGAATTGGCAAGGCAGCTTTGATTTTGTCTACTGACTTGACCAAGGCCAAGAGCATGGCTTCAAGTACTTCTAGACGTTGTCGGTCAGTGGGTGCCTCATGATCATTATCAGCCATAAAGACTGTCCGTACATGGGTAGAGGTGGAAGGGACCGTAGCAGAGGTGCTCTCCGTGTCGTATTTTCGTACAGAAAAATCATTGGAAAATATTGGAATGTCATCTTCCTCGGACTCGGAAGGGGTACTACCCCTATGCAGGAAGCCGCATCGTCTTGGCGAGGGTGGTCGCCCTCAGGGAAGTCCAAGTCTGTAGTGTAGTTTCGGGGAATCTCCACCCCCTGTGTATACTTCTGGTACACCAGGTTTTTGTATATATTGAGGGGACTGCTACCCCCAGCTTCATCTACTCCCAAGGAGGCCAAAGGTGCACCCCTAGGTGATGGAAGCTTCTTTTTGGATCGAGTGCCTAATTTGACACCTCCTGTGGCTGTCGGCAACAACCCTCCAGATGTGACTTTCCTTGCAGTGCTGGCTGAGATTGCCGTGCTGGAAGAGCCTGTCTTCTTTTCTCCTTGTCGGAAGGAACCTTCCGAGTTGAATTACAAGAGGCAAAAGAAACTCCTTGTCTTCTAGAATTTGTACCTGTTTCTCGAGTTGTTGTCGAACAGGTGCTGGCTGCTGCAGTCGTTGAAAAATGGACTGCCGATCTTCGGGTGCTGCCGACTTGTCGCAGTAGCAGTTGATGATGACTTGGGTGCAACGACGTCCCGAGAGGGACTCATCGCATGCGAAGCTTACCTCTTTACGTTTGTGAGTAATAACTTCACGTAAATCGATAGCAGGCTGATCTACCTTTGCACCAAACTTGTGGACTCGGGTATCCCGAGCACACAGTTACGTAGGTATCATATTTGCTTCCTGATCCGAGGCTAGTAAAAGCACTTGCTCTCGATCGTTGGAGGGAGACTTTAAAGACCCACCCTGTTTGTTAGCCTTGGGAGACTGGACGCGGGTGGTTCTGTACAACTTTCCTGCGGCCAGAGTTGGTTGTCGCATGGGCTGTGCTTCTGCGGCTAGAGTTGGCTGCTGCATAGGCTGTCTTCCTGTAGCTAGAGTTGGCTGCCACATGGGCCATCTGCATACGGACAGAGTTGGCTGCAGCATGGATTGTCTGCTTACGGCCAGGGTTGGTTGCCGCATGGACAGAGTGCCCATTTCTCTTATGCGGCCTCTTCTTTGTCCGTATGGATTTCCCTTGTGCCCCCAAAAACTCAGCATCGTAGTATTTTTTTTGCTGGATTTGGGGACAGTGGGGTCCTCTGCGGTCGGAAGCAAAGCCATAGGAGAGCTTCGATCACCGTCTTGGGCCGCAGAATGAGCTTCTTCTAGAACTTGGTCGGGGGCAACAGTTTTGTGTGTCGACGTCCTGCGAGTTCTCTTGGGGTTGGCTCGCTTCTGTGACGGGCTGGCGCTCCCTTCAGAGAGCATTTCTTCGAAGGCTTATTGGTCAAAATGAACCACAAGCATTTGCTGCGTAGTGCCGAGCTTAGACGTATCAGATTGCGTCATCAGCTTCTCATCAGAGGAGAAGGACGTCCCCAGCAGAGTCGCCATCATGTTTGTCATTAAATATCAAAGACAGGTATTACAGGAATACTGAAATTGATTGCAAACTCGCTTATACAAAAAAAAGTCTAGAAAGAAATCCTAGGAAACAATCTAAGTACAATTATTTAGTTTCTAATTTTGGAGGGTGACAGTAGAGGCTCGGGAAAGTGCATCAACTCTGCCTTACTTCTTGGACTATCCGACGCAGTCTTTAGCTCTTGAAGAAATTGCCTTTCGAAGGTTGCCAGCCTTTTGCAGAGGTGTGGCATCCTGCTATTTATAGTGATTTCGGGATGAAGGATATTTTGAGCAGCATAAATGGCCACGTAGCCACGTGATTGCAACAGCACATGAAGACTCGCTCTTTGACTGCCAGCTGGTGGTTGGTTGAGATTTTTTTGTTGGAGCAAATCTGGGTGGTTGAGACTTGGTCAACTTGTCGCGTGCATCAACTAATCTTCTGTAGCGAGCTGCATGAAGGATGTCTCCTAGCCGAGCCACATGAGGAATGTCTCATGGCTGAGCCGCATGAAAGAATGTCTCATGATCGAGCCGCATGAGCCGCATGAAGGACGTCTCATGACCAAGACGTATGAAAGGATGTCTCATGACTGAGCCGCATGAAGGAATGTCTCATGGCCGAGCCACATGAAGGACGTCTCATGACCGAGCCGCATGAGGCATGTCTCATGACCGAGCCGCATGAGGAATGTCTCCTGGCCGAGCCACATGAGGAATGTCTCATGGCTGAGCCGCATAAAAGAATGTCTCATGATCGAGCTGTATGAGCCGCATAAAGGACGTCTCATGACCGAGCCGCATGAAGGGATGTCTTATAATCGAGCCGCATGAAGGAATATCTTATGATCAAGCCACATGAAGGACGTCTCATGACCAAGCCGCATGAGAAATATCTCATGACCGAGCCGTATGAGGAATGTCTCATGACCGAGCCACAGGAGGAATGCCTTCTGACCGAGCCGCATAAGGCCATCTCATGACCGAGTCGCATGAGGAATGTTTCATGACTAAGCCGCATGAAGGATATCTTCTGGCTGGATGGGTATGGGGGCGCTAGGAGTAGGTGTTGTACCAAATGTCACAATTTGAGAGAGTTTCGTTTGTCTCCCTCTTGACTTCTCAAAAAAAAATGAATTTGACCGACCCTCCTCCTTGGCGAGTGTTGGCACTGTGGATTATGGATCTCCTTATTCGAAGAAGATTTGACGGTGGACTCCTTCAGAAGATTGTGATGCGCTTGACTGAGACGATGTGCCTAACTGAGACATCTGAGTAATGTATCTAGTTGAGAGCATGTCGTTACAACCTCTTCAATTGGTATCATGTTTCCAAGATAATGTTGGAAAGGCGCAGTAGGTCGCAGTCGCTGGAACACAGACTGTCTTGATAGTAGAGCCACTGTCTTGTAGCAGCGACAGTTGCTGATAGCTTGGGTACAGTGATGTCCTGGAAAGGGCTCATCGCACGCCAAGGTTGCTTCTCTCTTCTTGCGTTTGTGTGTAATCACCTCTCGCAAGTTGATAGCAGATTGATCTACCTTCGTATCCGTTTTGTGGGCCCGGCTATCCCGAGCGCCCGGGTGCGTAGGTATCATATTTGCTTCCTGATCTGAGACTAGTAAAAGCACTTGCTCTCGATCATTGTAGGAAGACTTTTAGGACCATCATATTTGCTCCCTGATCACCTGCTAGTAAAGTACTGTGCTCGATCGTTGTAGGAAGACTTTTGGGACCATCATATTGGCTCCCTGATCACGGGCTAGTAAAGCACTGTGCTCGATCGTTGTAGGAAGACTTTTGGGACCATCATATTGGCTCCCTGATCTGAGGCTTATAAATCACTGTGAGACAGGACGAGCTATGATAGGCCCGTGTATAAAATATGCGATATGGCCCTAGACTTCTTCAACTTAGCACCTGAAGGTGCATAGTAGAAAGTGTCTGAGTTGGAAGCTTCGACATTCTCAATAGGCCGCATGGGGTCTGGCCCGCAATAGGTTCCCCTCCGACTTGGTTCAAGCGTAATAGCTGCACCCAAGTGGGAGGGGGACTTTAAGAGTCGACTCACATCTGGTGCAAACGTACCCGAGATGATTTTGTACAGTTTACCATCGGTAGCGCGCATGATTTTTGTACGCGCATATCTGGTTTACTGTTGGCATAACACGTTTGAAGCGCATGGCCCATGCCGCCTTGGATTTCTTCATACTAGCCCGTGAAGACGCCTAATACTCAGAACCCAACTCATCCTCGCCATGACAACGAGTGACTTAATTGAGTGATTCTTTTTTCTTTTTATTTCTGGTGCCCTTTTCAAAGAAGGCAAGGGGTCTCTATATATAGAATGGAATGAACCCTTTCTTCTTCTCCTTTCCGATGTGGGACTAAAAGTAATATTTTCCAAGCTTCTACAGTATTCACTGTTTTGGGCTGCCTTTGGGTTCACTATTGGTGCAGATTAGTGAGAGAGGTATTGATTTTGAGTGTATATGTACTGTGGGATATATATATATATATATATATATATATATATATATATATATATATATATATATAGGGGTTGAGATGTGGATGTATACATGTATGTAGGACTCTTCATACACCAGGTATAGAGATAGAAAGGCTCGGGTATGGTTGTCTATGTTCCCACATTTCATTGTAATGGTCCCATTTCCTTCATGGTTCAGTCACCATGCTCACATGTCCAGTCCCATAGCATTGGTCCAGTCTTTATTCCTAAGTCCAGGTATTAGGATGTTGTTTTAGACCTTGTATTCCATTTTTAACGAATCGATATTTCGTTCACTCACCCTCCGTGAAAGAGGTAGATAGGTATATATTTATGTATATAAGACAGGGGGATATTAATGTGACCTGTGCACTGGAGTGCACAAGAAATGTGAGGCCCTGCTTTAGCATGGCAGAGGCAGGGTGGTTTAAGGGACTGTTGTGGCTTGTGGCATGGGTCAGTAGAGTGAGGGCCTGAACAGGTTTGTGCAGGGCCTTGACAACAGTTTGAGTTAGGAAGGGGCAGGGGTGAACTTGACTTAAGGAGTTTAAAGTGTGAGTGTATTGCATATATGAGTGCTATATATTCAGGGTTGGATATAAGCAGTAGTGGAAAGGGGATTACTTCCATGTTTTAGTATTAGTTAGTGTCTCATGTGAGATATTAGTGTTGTGGTTCAGAGTTTTGAGATGTGAGAGGTATAGTATCTGTGAATGGGGGTCGGGCTAGGCCATAGCCCATTCATTTATATGTTATTTATATATGTTTATCCTTGTATCAGTATATTAGTGAGAGGGGGTTTCATGTGTGTGAGTGTTAATTATTAGCATGACAGTGAGGAAAAGGGAAGATTATCAGTAGGTATCTGAGTTAGAAAGTGGTTGTATCAGTCGAGTAGGACCAAGTGTTAATTAGGAATTGTGAGGGATAAGGGTGTGTATCAGTGAGTTTCTTGAGAGTTTACGAGTTAGTGGTTTGTGTATTGGTTAGGTTTTGAGTTAGTGTTAGTGGTATCAGAGATTAGAATGTGGTATCAGAGGTTAGAATGTTAGTATAGGATAAATGAGTTAGTGTATGGGAGATCATTTGCAGAGAGGATATGGGAGTTGGGCAGTTTTGGTTAGGCTTTAGCCACTGCCTTCCTTGCACTTGGCTTGCAGCAGGGCTTGGCATTTGCCTATTAGCAGTTGGCAGTGGTAGGGCAGTTTGCAGCTGCTACTGGGCTTTACATTTACAGCAAATGCAAGCAGCATGCCCTTGCATTGTCTGTCTTACAAGCAGTAGCATACAGATGGCTATGCAGCAGCTGCATTTCCAAGCAGCAGCAGCAAAGGATCTCTCCCCTGGTTTGGCCAGTGCCGTCATAGCCATAGGCTTGTGAGCCTTAGGATGTGGTGAGTTAGAGAGGGTTTAAGTATATCATTAGGAGAGAGTTTGAGTGAGTGAGGTTAGTATGTGTTAGTATCAGTGTTTTGGTTTAAGTGATGAGGGAGTGAATGGTATGCATTGTATATGTGTTAGTATATGAATGAGGGATTGGAGACTTGGCCATGAGCAGATGATGACCTGCTATGAGTAGGCCATCCTGGCATTGGCTAGGCCAGTTGGCTGCTGCCTGGGAGGCAGTGCACCGCAGGGTGAGCCAATATGGTGGTAGCCCTGCTTACTTGAAGCAGGGCATGCCTTGCTGGAAGTTTACCTTGCCCTGGTTTCCCAGGTATGTGTGGCTTGGCCTTGGCAATGATATGGCAGTAGTATATAGGTGGATAGCATATGAGAGTTGAGTGTATATAGGAGTTTCCTCCTTGTTGCAGACTTGTGTGCACTTATACACAGGTAATGAGACAGGTAAGTGGCTATCAGTTGGACTAATTTGGATAATTAGTTGGTGTGTGATACATGGGTGGTATAGATATTTCAATTAGAGTTTGAAGGACTATCTTGGAGTGTGCCATAGGTCACATTGGCACTAGGCCAGTGTGTGGCTTAGGCTACTGTCAGTAGGATGTTAGCCCCAAATTTGGGCAATAGGCCAATGACCTGTGTGTGAGGGTCAATTGGGGCCATATAGCCATTTGGCCTTTGGCTATTGTTAGGATGGTGATAGAGACTTAACCAAGGTATAGAAATCCACATGTAGATAGGTAATATGGATTTCCTAGTAAAGGTATTGTATGTCAATATGTAGGCTTACCTTGGTAAGACAAGGTAAAGGCCTAGAAACCTAGATTTGACTTGAATCGACCAAGATTGACCTAGTTTGACCAGAGTAACCTGGTGTGACCTAGAAATCATATTTCATTTAGATATCATTAATCATCACACTAAAAACACTATTTTACTTGTATATCTCATATCTAGGTTCATGTGACATCACTTTGGACCTCGATTCATATTTACCGCTCAGGACGATAGGCGAGTACATTCACTACCAAAATACAGGCAAATAGCGACTGAAAATTAGCGACGGCGTAATCAGTCGCCAATTTGCAATCGACAAGCGACTTACGGGTGACGGATTTTTTTACTTAATTTTTTTATAAGTTTAGCGACGGATCAGTGACCATTTAGCGACGGAATATGTCAACTGACTGTTTAGCGACAGATATATACGTCGCTAAGCTGCTGTAAATGTCGACATTTCCATGTCGCGACAGCATAGCAACAGAAAATTTTCGTCGCTAATTTTGCTATGAAAATTCGAAAGTTACTTAAATTTAGAAAATTTCCCAATCTCTCTCTCACTCTCAAAATCCTTCTCTCTCCTCCCCTCTCTCCCTCCCGACCGGCGATCACCCCCCGACTGCGGCCCCCTCCGGCGACCCCCCTCCGACGGCCCCCTCCGACGCCCTCCCCCACTCCGGCCCCCTCCCTCTTCTCCTCCTCCGATCGAACCCCCCTAACCACCCCCTCTTCTTCTCCTCCGTCGAGCCCCGACCTACGGCGACCACCCCCCTCCGGCGTGCTCCCCCACTCCGTCCCCCCTCTTCTCCTCCTTCGAAACCTCGTACACCCTCCCTCTTCTCCTCCTCCGTCGTGGCCCCCTCCGGCGACCTCCCTTCCGACGACCACCCCCTCCGGCGTCCCCCCCTCCAGCGTCCCCCTCCGACGTCCCCCCTTCTCCGACATCCTCTCCGTGACCAACCTCTTCAAGGTCCGAAACCCTAAACCCTAATTTATATTTATTTTTATTTATGCTTTGTTTGTGTTTTCTCAACATGTTCTAGGGCTTCAATTTCAATTTCGTGTTTGAAATTTATCGGTATAGTAGTGGGTATAGTAGATAAATAGAAATTTATCGGTATAATAGTTTTAGAAATTTTACGGGACACGGACACGAAATAAATAGGTGTAGTAGTTTTAGATTACTAAGGTAATTGATTGATCAATGTGATATATACTTGAGTATCAATTTGATACATGAGTATCAACATGATACCTAATTATACTAGGTTTATTTTATAAGTGAATGTACGTGAGGGGTACGTCATACCAAGTTATACTAGGTTTGTTTTATGATACCAAGTGATATACAGCATCTTAATTATTGGTGCAGAATCATTCATGTGGATTATAACCATGAGTCGATACTTACTTGACCGTTCGTAGATGTACAATCGGCAACATGAGAGTATGATTGGCTTGACAGACGATTTCAAGGCGGGCGTCGAGCAATTTCTCATATATGCAAGTAGCCATGTCGATTTGATGGACGGTAGGCGCATAAAGTGCCCTTGTGTCAAATGTAAGAATATACCATTTAGAGAGGTGTCATTCGTGAGAGAGCACCTTTACAAGAATGGTTTCATGTCGAACTACAACGTGTGGATTAATCAAGGAGAATCTTCGGCTTCACAATCTCAGTCCTTCTTCAATACCGATGTGAGAGATTCTACTATCGGAGATCATTTTGAATATCGGCAACCAACAAACTTGGCATGTGAGATGGTATTAGACTTTGCTGTGGCACGTGAGGATCCGAATCCTGATGCAAAGGAGTTCTACGATATGTTCAAGCATGCTGATACTCCGTTATATCCGGGTTGTGATTCTCATGCGGTATTGTCGGTGGTGATGTGGCTGTTGAACCATAAATCTGATTTTAACCTACCGCAAGAATGCTATGACCGGATAATTTAGCTTGTAAGAGAATTGTTGCCAAAAGGATCAAATGATTTGCCTGAAAGCTTCTACAAGTCGAATATGATGACGCAAAAACTCCGATTGGGCTACGAGAAGATAGACTGCTGTCGAAATGGTTGCATGCTATACTACAAGGAGAACAGTGATAAAGACAAATACATTTTCTGTGACGAGGACCAGTACAAGCCAATCCGGGACAAAGGAAAATCAATTGCCCGGATGCAGATACGCCCGTACAAGTACATACAGTTCTTGCCAATCACAAAGAGGCTGTAGAGGATGTATATGTCTGCAAATACTGCACAACACATGACATGTCATAACAAAGAACGAAAGATGGATGAAGAAGAATTATCTCATCTTGCCGATGAAGAAGCATGGAAGCATTATAATCGGTGTCATCCTAATTTTGTTGCGGAGCCTAGGAATATTCGATTAGCTTTATGTTCTGATGGATTCACTCCATTCGGACAGTCGGGGACGCAATACTCTTGTTGATCGATGATTTTGACGCCGTACAATCTACCACCGTTGATGTGCCTGAAAACTCCTTACATGTTCCTCACACTTTTCATACTCGGTCCAAAAAATCCAAAGAAGAACATCGATATCTACTTGCAACCGTTGGTGGACGAGTTAAAATAATTATGGCAATTTGGCGTCCAGACGTTTGATATATCGATGGAGTAGAACTTTCAGATGAGGGTGATGCTCATGTGGACCATCAACGATTTTCCAGCTTACGGGATGTTATCGGGGTGGAGTACTCATGGTATTATGTCATGTCCGCTATGCATGGGAAAGAGTAAGGCATTCAGCCTTCAGAATGGAGGAAAGGCGTATTTCTTTTATTGCCACTGCCAGTTTCTTCCTTCGTCACATTCGTGGGGAAGGAACAGATATGACTTCAGGGCTGGTAAACGGAAAGTATCTCTTCCACCGTTGAGATTAACGGGAGATGTAGTTTGGGAAGAGGTTCGAGATTTACCGACTGTCATGAAAAATTTAGGATCGGACCATCACATTGAAGGCTTCGGACAACATCACAATTGGACAAAACGGAGTATCTTTTGGGATTTGCCTTATTGGCCGGACAATCTCATAAGAAACAATCTTGATGTCATGCATATTGAAAAAAAATATTTGACAACATATTTAATACTGTGATGGATATTAAGGGAAAAATGAAAGACAATATTAAAGTAAGGAAGGACTTAGAAATTATTTGTAAGCGTCCAGAGTTGCATCTGTCGCAAAGGTCCAATGGTAACTGGGTGAAGCCTCCAGCACCATTTATATTAAGTAGAGATGATAAACTGATAATATGTAAATGGATTTCAAAGTTGAGATCTCCTGACGGTTACGTATCGAATCTGGCGAGATGTGTCGATCTCAACGAACGCAGGTTGATAGGGATGAAGAGTCATGATTGTCACATTTTCATGGAGTGATTACTTCCTATCGCTTTTAGAGAGATGCTACCTTCTCATGTGTGGACTCCGCTGGCCGAGTTATCTATCGTCTTTAGAGATTTGTGTTCAAGTAAGTTGACGGTGCAAAAATATGCTAGAACTTGAGGAGAAAGTTTTAGTGACATTGTGAAAGTTAGAAAGGGTGTTCCCTCCCGACTTATTTGATAGTATGGAACATTTGCCGATTCATCTTGCATACGAAGCACGTGTCGGTGCTCCCGTCCATTATCGATGGATGTACCCATTTGAGAGGTATACAATAATCTTCTAATCTGTAATTTTTTATTTAAATAATTCTAATATTCAATATATTTCTTATAGATATCTAGGTCAACTAAAGAAGAAAGTGGGCAATAAGGCTCATGTAGAAGCTTTAATATACGAAGCGTAGATCATTGAGGAGGTTTCTAACTTATGTTCGATCTACTTCGATACTCATGTATGAACAAATCGGAATATAGTGCCGAGGAATGATGAAGGTGATATCAATGGACCGAATATAGGGATCCGTACAATCTTCAATATGGGGGACAAGCCGACAAGTGCGACTAAATTACGGTGGTTGGATGACAATGAGTTTGAAGCCGCACATCGGTATATATGCCTCAATAGCGGTATCCAAGAGATGGAAGATATTGAAAAGTAAGCGACACCATTTAGTCATTCTAAATTCGATATTTAGAAGTGTGCTAACATTTCTCCCTATTATTACAGTACTTTTAGAGCTGAGATTAGAATGGAAAGACCTGATATTTATGATGATGGTCTTGCTAGAGAGGTCGATATGAAGTTTCTGTCGTGGTTCCGAAATTATGTAAGGATTATAATCATTAGCCATTCTAAATTCGATATGTTACTACCCACACTTTGTCTAATGACTTTTATGATACTACCGACACTAGGTCTTCCGTCCTGGTACACAATTGCAGAACAAAGGGCTAAGAGCAATTGCTATTGGACCGAGCAAGAAGGCGAAGTGTTAGAGTGGATATACAATCAATGGCTTTAACTTTAGAACTACTGATAAGCCTATCAATCATTCATTTGTCGATGAGGAGGCTAATTATACCAAAAATTTGGGAGTTTGTGTGAGAGCCTTAGTCTACGATGCCGTTCTCGAATTCGATTACTACGGTATTCTAAGAGATATCGTTGAGATTGAATATTCTGTTGATACGAAGATTGTGCTTTTTAAATGTCATTGGTTCGACACAACACCCAAGCAAGGATGGAAGATTGACAAACAATTTGGCTTTGTTGATATAAAACATGGAAAAAGATATAGAGGTTTTGAACCATTTGTGTTGGCTAGTCAAACCGTTCAAGTGTACTATACGAGTTATCCTAGCCGACGGTGCAGTACCCTGGATTGGTGGGCTGTATGCAAAACCAAAGCAAGAAATACATATAATGTTGGGGATGTAGCCTACCAAGAGGAAGAGGTGGTCAAGCCTCAACCAACATATATAAGTTTGGCTGGTGTTGAGGAAGAGGATTTAGAAGATATGGAGGTTGTGGTAGATGACGTTATGGAGGTTAACGTTGATGAAGAATTGAAAGATGTTGAGAAAGAAGTATTGGAAGATGAAGATGAAGATCATAGTGAGAGTGAAAATGAAGAAGCAGAAGAAGACACTTCGGAATCAAGCGATGATTCAGAAGACTCTTGGGAAGATGAATCAGACTAGTACGTATATTTTAATTTAAAATACGAGTTCCATTAGTATAATGACATGACAGTAGTTTTTATTTTTAACACATCATCACTTATTATTTTTTTCAGATTTTTCTATGGCACCGAGAGGTCGACGTTCACGTTTGCAGCTTGGATCTTCATTAAGTCCGCCGAGAGGTCTTCATCATGCCCGCCGAGAGGTTTCCATCACGCCCGATGACTTAGATTTACTGTACCAGCACTTTCTTGTATTAAAATATTTTGGATATGTGTATTAATATTTCTTATATTAAAACATTATTCGTATGTGTGTATGAAGCTAATTTTGGATATGTGTGTATGTGTTGTATTAAAACATTTGGGATACTTGTGCATGAAACTGAAAATTTGTAGGAAACACAAATACTGATACGTGTGCCTACTGTAAAACTGTCGACATGGATAAGGACTGCTGGAAACACGAATACTGATATTATATTTGGAAACTATTTATATGACCGTATATTGTGTATGTAACTGTCGACATGAATGTGGAGTGCAGGAAACACAAATACTGACATACAATATTGTATTTAGCGACGGAATGGCGACGGAACAGCGACATAAAACCTGGAACATTGCAGGCTAACGACGGAACAGTGACGATTTTTCCGTCGCTACATGTCTGGAAAATTTACTTTGCAGGCTACCGACGGAATAGCGACTGTAGTTTCCGTCGCTAAGGTTCTGGAAAATATTATATTCCAGTATAGCGACTGAATGGCGACGTAAATTTTACTTACTATTCCGTCGCTATGTTCATGTCCGACACCAAAAGCACATCGGAATATCTTAGCGACATAATTTTTCGTCGCTAGCCCGTTGCTACTCTCATGCTGAATTACGTCGCTGCGACGTCGGTAGTTCGTCGGTAACTACAGCGACAGAGTTTCCGTCGCTATTATGTCGCATTTTACAATAAATAACTTGTCGCTAAATGCGTCACTAATCAGTCGCTATTTTCGACAAACTAGCGACTGATTTAAATTAGCGACACGTGATTTCCCGACAAACCATTTCCGTCGCTGATATGTCGCTATTTGGCTTTAGCGACGGAAAAAACGACTTTTAGCGATGGATCCCGCCGTCGCTAAAAGCCTTTTTTTGTAGTGATGCTCTGATAGTTTTTATTTCTTGATAATTCCTATGATGCATGTTTATACTAGTATTCTATCTTGATTCCGACACGATGGACACACGGATTGGTATTATATGGATTCCTTGACTTGAGAACGTAGTTTTATGCGTATTGACTCTTTAGTTGACTAATGAATTACTGGACTAATGTATCTATTTCTGGATTATTGAGATACATGTTGAGACCTGGATCTATGTGTATTAGTCGGGCGGGGAAATACCTAGGTGACATGTGAACATACCCTTTCTATCCCATGGTCATACTGGAATAATAGCGGCCACACACGGACGTGTATGGTTTGCCGGATATCACACTCTAGCCGTTCACTTGTCAACTTGGTATTTCAAAACAATGGTTTTTAGACACATATTCTAGACTTGTTTGTTGTATACCTTGCATGACAGGTTTTTCCCTTTATTACATATCTGTCTGCTTTTATATTTCATATGTTCTCCCTATACATCTATTGCTCCATATTCACTTATCTCTTCTACAGTACTTTGCCCTTATAAACTGTTCATCAAGTATTTCATTGATATATACATTTTCATAGTGCTTGTCAATTAACTGGAACTGCTATTTGAGTTGTACTTCACTCCAATCCTGACTGGATAATATTTTTCAGATGGTTTAGATGGTTGTCCTACCTACTATGAGCAGGGGTATACGAGGGATGCACATAAGAGTTTTAGAAGGATCATGCACAGTAGAATGTGCCTTTGTAGTGTTCTAGGGTCCTTAGTATTTCATATTGTATCGGATTATTCCGAATATGGATTTAAGACTTATTGTTATATTCAGGATATGTACTTAATTGACTTAGACATCTAGACTCATGTGTGCGATGATTTTAATATTACTTCAGTTAATCTCCTTTATCTGCATTTCCAATATCGTGCTCTATCTTTCTTTAGACTTGTGATTGAGATTATATAGTTTATATGTCATGATTTTCCTCCGTACGGAGATGACAGGTTTATGATTCATATTGTTAGTTGATAGATATTGTAGACAACCTATACAACGTTCTATCGTCGACATTGCGATGTAGGCTGGACGTACCTACGTCCTCGTATCCCTAAACAGGGTGCAGGTCGTGACATACGTACATCTTAATCCAACCACAGATGTCATAGTTATAATTTTCAGGGTTTCTAGTTAACTTGCATCGACGAAGGGTTTACTAATCTGCCGATTGTGCTACGAAATTTCTAACTCTATTGTCAGATCCTTGGCTATGACTAACCACCGAAGATAATAAGGTCATAATCAATACTTAACTCAATCAATCCTTCAAGTTTTATACCATACCCTTGCAAGTCATAGGTCAAATCTCTTAGCAGCATAACCATGGATCTATCCAGAAGCAACTATATATTTCTTACAAGCATGTCTATCTTACTCCTATTTGTTGAAGGTTTAAGGCAGGGTCGAATAAATACTTAGGTCTAATGCTCCTATCATAGCATAACCATATCGATAAATTTTCTAGTCCCAATTTCTAATATGTCTATCTCAGACTTATTGGTAAATACTTAGGTCTAATGCTCCTATTTGACTCAACCAATATGGAGATGGTTGACTAGTCTATCTCAGACTTACCTACTCCTAGATCACATTTCTCTCTGATACCTAATATTCCTAGGACAGTTCCTCATTACCCAAGAAAATTTCTTTTTTTCATTCTATCATATTCCTGATTTCTATATCCTTTACTTAAAAATTCTTCAAATTTCAGTTTAATATAACTCCAAGGGTCTATATCTAGTCATGATCATCATGCTTCATAATTTTGTATCCTAACGGGGTCCTTGGGCTCTATTTGCTATCGTCCTTTAGGTTGGCATTCCTTAATCTAGAAACCAATTGCGTCTTCCCTCAAGTTATATTCTTACTTACCTCAACTCTTATGATCAGGAATCTTCATACTCTTCAAACTCGGTTTAGATTAGACAATGGTAGCATGGTTTAGTCTAATGACCATTATGTCTCTTGTTAGGGCTAAGCCTGGCACCGTAATCTATTCCATATCCTATCTTGGTGGTGTGTCTATAGAGCCTACCCACCTTAGCTAATCACCTAGTCCTGCAAACAATAGGTTACTATATCCTTCAAGTAAAACTTTCTAGCTGATCTATAGGCTGAAGTCAAATCACTAATTCACGACTCATTGAATTATTCTTTTCTCAAGTCATATCATTTGGTAATTCTATTGTAGAGATAGCACTATTCTGATCTTGTCTAGTCCCAAGTTAATCTATGCAATTCTCTAATCGTATCTGTAGTCATTTGAATAATTGCTAGAATTTCTTCTAACATATTTATAAATATGTAAACCTCTAATTCAATTCCATATGTTCTAGTCAAGGGGTCTCTTCTTCAATCAAGGGATTTTCCTATGGAAGTTAAATATTCATAGGTATGTCATACATTTCCTATCGGTCCATCTAAGTGACGTCTATCTAAACTCCTATATACCCTAAATAATCACCTACGAAATATTCTATTTGTCTTAGTCATAATCTATAATAAGATATAATCAAAATGGTGATCAATCACATGAGTTCGTCCTTCCGAGATAGGGAGGGATGAGAGTTCATAAATGGGAATTCAAGGAAGGTATGATTCAGCACAAATACGGAATTCAAAGGTGATAGTAGAAGTCAAGATTTCCAATTACAGTGGATTGAGATCCTAATATACTATCCTAGTACGG
>JANAVB010003926.1:0-31312 GCA_029216955.1 Iris pallida
AAAATATTACCAAAAGACCACCTCATGTCTTAAGAGTTGGTACCAAGTTTCCAACAAGAAACTAGCAATTGAGGATCATGTAATAAAATACTTTCATATACATTGAATCTAAGAATGCATTGAAATACCTACTTGTAGTAATAAACAGTCCACTCAAAGAGTGAAAGAAACAGGCCACTCAAAGAATGCAATCAAATATGAGGCATGACAGAAGACGAGGTAGCTACTTGAAACTTTGTTGAAAGGGTTACAACTCAAAAGTATGAGCAACTTCTGCACATTGATGAGCCACCAAGTTAACACCGAAGTGCATGCTAATAATGCTAATTACATTTCAGGGAAACTGAACTGGTAAATAAAATTTCCTAAAAGTATATACATGGCATATAGAAACATATGAGCAAGTCCTATATAGATGCAACATCTCCACAAATATGCTTATTCAAACATAAACTACACATTAATAGTAAAACCAAAAAATTACTACCACCAAATGGAACTACCACCAAGTTGATACTATTATGTTGTCCCAAGAAATTTCTAGAATTCTCAAAGCCCTTCAAGAAATGGCACATCTCTAAGGATCATAAACAAAAAGCTATTCTAAATTACCAAGAAAAGATTATAGAAAAAAATCTTAGCTTTCCTGTTGGCAAGCGATCAACATTGTAATTTATAGCTAATTTCTCAGCCATATTGCCTAATACAACCTGCCAAGTATCCAACAATTAATTAGAAAGTCTATGGAACATAAATAAAAGTACCTAAGAAACTGGTAGTAGTAATTCAAGAATTGGTTTACCTAAGAAACTTATATTCGAAATGAAGCATTTCCACAACTAAATGAAGCATTTCCACAACTAATTAAACACAAATTTATATTCAAAATTTTTGCGAGTCACGATGGCTTGTTAGGCTTACCCCAGGGCCGGCCCTGCCCAAATCTATAGGAACCTCTACATGGTTCATCACCATTGGTGATTCTCCAAACCCAAGTTTTTACTCCTACAATTGTCTTCTTCAAAGCAAACATCTATTGTAGGATAAGCAATATTACACATGGGAACTCCAGTTATATGAGTTAACAGTAGTATACTTCAAACACATAAAAAGTGAAAGCATTATAAAGCATTCAGGAAAGGGAACTCTAGGTCTGTACTTCTGCATCCAAATAAGAAAAGGCTATGTACACAAGGGAAAGGAAAGCTACCACCTTCAGTTCTCGTCCTCGTGAGAATTACTTTCAGAAGTGGTAAACGACGACGACGGGTTGGACGAAGCATTCCCACCCGAGCGAGACCTGGACGACGAGAACAACCCCCTCAAGGACCAAGAACTCTTCATTTTTTCTAGTTTGGACCAATCAAATCAGAGGCCGACTTCAAAATCACCTCTTTTTTATAACAAATTCACAGATACCAAACCCATTCTTCTCTCCCATATATTAAGAACTCCTAAATCTTAAAAAAAATAGAACAATCACTGTTTGTGGAAGAAGAATCACTTACTCGGCATCGGAGCAAAGTAGAGATCTGGATCCATGGCCTTTTCCGTAATAAGAAACGGGCACCGGCACCGGCACCGGAGGCGGAGTATCCCTCGTCTCGTCGTCGTCTCCGGTGCCGAAATCTCCAGCGGGGAGAGCAAGAGAAAGAGGAGAAACCCTAGATCCCACATCGTTTCCGACTCCGGAACCCCCAGCCGGAAGAGGAAGCGGAGGGTCCTCCGCCACCGCCGACGCCGGAGGCGATGCCGGAGGGGTGAGGACGCCGGAGATGAAGAACCCGGCGAGGATGAGGAGGACGAGGAACTTCGACGGGAGGATCGGACTCATCGACGGTGGAGAGATTGAGGCATGGGAGAATTTGGAAACCCTAGAAATTTGGGGAATTTGGAGGAGGATGAGGAGGAGGAGGAAGATTCCTGGGTTCTTCCTGTTCCTTAGCGGCTCGCCGGCAACGTTACGTTAAGGATGAGGAGAAGGAGGAAGATTCATGGGTTCTTCCTCTGATTTGATTTGGTTGGATCTATGGTTAGGATTTTGGAGTTGGGGGAGAGGAGGGAGAAGAAAGGAGGAGAAGGAGAAGACCAGAATAGGGGAGAGAAAAAATTTTGTTGAAGCGTGGGCTGTTCTCAGGATTTTGCCAAAAAAATTAAACTTCAAAATATTACAAGTTTGCCACCGCTCTAAAATATTAATAACGTTTTGTTTTATAAACGTTATAAAAAGTCCAGAATTAGCCCAAATCGTCATAGAAAAAAGGTATTTCGAACTTTCATAACGCTTTTTTATCAGCCGTCATGAAATCCACTTATCAAACATCATTAATAGGTCTTTTTGTTGTAGTGCCAGCGGTCGGACCCGGGACACGAGGAACTGTTGGATTTTGGATGTGGAGTCGTGTCGTGTCGGACACGGAGAATTGTATTGGAATGTAAATGTAATAGAATAGGAATTAATGAAATGTGGTGGACATGTCGACACGGCAAGACACGGGCATGGTGGATGAGTAAGAATAATTGGAATGAGTAATGCTAATTAGAGCTGTCAAGACGAGCCGGCGGGGCGGGCCGGCCTGTAACCCACCATAACCCACCATTTGGCGGGACGGGGTGGGCCGACCCACCATTTTGGCGAGCTGGAAAAATTCTAACCCAGCCCAACCCACCGGCGGGCCGCGGGCTATGCGGGCCGGCCTTTTTTAATTATTGTTTAGTTTCTTAAAAGAAAAAAAATTATATATATATAATATTTTCTACTCACTCTCATATGCATCAAATTACAAGCAAAATATAAGAAACATTATAATAGTAGATATTTCTTTAAAATACCTTCATTCATATAAATAAATGATCAAATTTAATATTTTATACGTCATTACTTGCATTAAATGAGAATTTTTATCATTTATAATACATATCTCATATATGTGCTAAATAAAAAATTAAAAAATTTATAAAAAAATAGATGGCGGGCCAACCCACTTGGCCTGCGGGCTAGCCCACTGCGGGGTGGGCTACTAGCGGGCCAGCCCACCTAGGCCCGCCTGTTTGGCGGGCTCCTAAATGCTCGGCCGAACCCACCTTTTTGGCGAGCGGGGCGGGCTGGCACAACGGACTTAGCCCATTTTGACAGCTCTAATGCTAATCCCCATTAGGGTATTTATTGGAGGATTATGACTAATATCGGAAGAGAATATTCATAGAATATTCCAAAGAATATTCTCTAGGAATATACTAGATGCTCTGGAATATTCCATGAGGAATAATTAATACTATCCTAATTAATTAGGGACAATCTAGAAGGTTTTCACTAAACACCTTGCTAATCATGACATACAACATATAACTAAATGTCACTCCACTTATAGGAATTTACAAAATTGTCATTCTGTCTCCATAATTATAAACTTCTAAATAAGTACCAATGATGCCACTCCATCTTAATTATTTAGCCACGATCGTCTAAATAATTCCCAAATATAACTACAAATTCCCAAATCAGGGGTTACAAATTCAGAAACAATTTTTGTGAGATTTGAATACAAATCATTCCTATCTTTTTGTGATTAGCGGGCGACCAGGATTAGGGTTAGGGTTTCTACCCAACTCTATAAATATTCTCCCCGTGCTTCTTTGAAAACTTACTTCGAAAGGGAGAAACGAAGAGAGTTTCTTTGATGCCGTCATTGGAGTTCAGAGGAGTTCGTATGAGTCCAGAAAGGAGGTGACAGCGAGCGTTCCAAAAGTTTTTTGAAAACTTGCTGGTTTCTGGAAGCATATCACGTAGAGGCAAATTTTGCTTTGAGCAACGGTGATCTCCATCACCCATCAAGGATTGTTTCATCTTCTCATTTTCTTTCTTCTTCTGAATTATTGTAATCCGTTATGTATGTCTGCAACTACGATTGCAAGAAAGAACGAGAAGTTATTATGTCAGTTTGTAACAGAAGTTGTAATCAGAAGATTATAGTAGTCCCTGCAACGACTTAAGGTTCTTTGGAGAGGAAACTTGTTTGCATGAATCTCCGAAGTTCTAAAACTCAGAACAGAGGTGCAAATTTGTTTGAGTGAGATATCTATTTCTAATTGTTCTGCTATCTAAGATCTATTTCGGGAATAACAACATCCACTTCGTCCGTGATGAGTATCAAAAGGGGATGATAAAAAATTTTCACGTGAGGACCAACGATCAGATAACTGATATCTTTACGAAGTCTCTTTTAGGTCCCCGGGTTCAGTGTCTTTGTAAAAAGCTGGGCATGATTGACATCTATGTTCCAGCTTGAGGGAGGGTGTTAAGTATTGGTTATGAGTAAAGTTATGTTATGTTGTTTAGTCTCACATCGGGTAGAGAATAAGTAGGATGCTAGCTCTCTTATATATATATATATATATATATATATATATATATATATATATATATATATATATATATATATATATATATATATATTCAGGGGGACCCCTAACTTAATAATTAATAACGATTATAGGCTGGAATGTGAGGGGTGCTTGCTCACTAGGGAGATGGAGGAAGATTTGTGGGGTTCTGCATAGGAAGAAATGTGATATTTCTGTGCTACTGGAATCCAAGATCAAAGGGGATAAGACTCTTGCACGTCGGACCCCAAATTTTTTGGGCCAGCTTCACAACTTGGCTCTCTGGGACATGGCGCATATCTGGGTCAGATGGAGCTCGAAGTGCTGGGATGGAGACCTGATCTTGATGTCGGAGCAACTGATTGCCATCGTTTTCACGAACAAAGGTGGCTTTCGGTTCTTACTAGGAGCGGTATACGGCCACAACGACAGGAGACGTCGGGAGGTCTTACGGCGTGATATTGCCAGAGTGGCGTCCATTGCTGATTCCTCTTACCTTCCGCTCCTCCTGATGGGTGACTTCAATGCTCTTCTGCACAGAGGGGAGAAGATGGGTGGCAGACCGGTTCCAGATCCGATATTGCAGGATTTCTAGAGTTGCCTTCTCCAATCGGGTCTTTAAAGCCTATCTCGCTCGGGGTACATCTGGACTTGGCACAACAAAGGAGTCAGGAATAGGGTGGCTTGTCAGCTGGATAGGGCCCTGGGCAACGAGGAGTGGTTTTGCCGCTTCCCTCACTCTCTGGCTGTGGGGTTGGCCGCTGGGACGAGTGATCATTCCCCTATCAGGGTAGGGTTCACTTCCAGCCCCTCAGTGCGGTCACGCCCCTTTCGGTACAACAACAGCTGGTTTCTCTCCGAGGGCTACTCAGAGACGGTCTTGGAGGGTGTGTCACATCAGGTTGAGGGGACCGTGCAATATCAGATGGTTCACCGGCTCAAGCACACTAAGAAGGCGCTAAGGACTTGGGTGAAGAGGTTGCCTAAGTTCTCTCTTGAAGATAAGGAGGCGGAGCTTCGAGTCATACAGCATTCCATGCAATCTGATATGTTAAATGGGGATCTTGCAACTAGAGAGAAGGAGCTGATTGGGGAAGTCAATACTCTGCGGCTTCAAAAGGAGATTAGTGCGGCTCATCGCGCTAAATGCTCCTGGCTAAAGAATGGCGACCGATGTTCCAAGTTTTTCTATGATGTCATTCGTACCAGACAACATCGGAATACCATTTCTCAGCTCCTTGATACGGATGGCAATCTGATTGGAGAGCCGTCCAAGATCTCAGAAGAGGCGGTCAGGTACTACTCTGAGTTATACTTTCAGACTGACTATCTATCTGTGTTCCCAGATGTAGTTACGAAGAGATTGGTGACTCCATATGGAAATAGCCTCCTGCTGGCCCCTGTCACTATGGAGGAGGTGGAGGCCATTATCAAGAAAGTGGACCCCAACAAAGCTCCCGGTCCAGATGGATTTAGTAGTGGGTTTTACAAGCGCCACTGGGATATTCTGAAAGTCTCGGTTCTTGAGGCGGTCCAGGAGTTCTTCTCTGAGGGAAAGCTTTTGAAGGAGCTTAACCACACTTTCTTGACTCTGGTACCTAAGAAGGATGGGGCGATCTCGCTGGCGGACTTTAGGCCTATTGCGTGCTATAATTATCTTTATAAAATAATTACGCACCTCATGTGCCGGCGCATGGAGGGGATCATGCAGGACCTTGTCTCTCCGAACCAGGTGGCGTTCATCAAGGGACGATCTATAGCTGAGCATAGCTTCCTAGCGTATGAGATGGTGCGGGGCTTCAACAAACCTGGCGGGGAGAAGGCTTGTGTAAAGCTGGATTTGAGGAAGGCCTATGACATGGTCAACAGGGAGTTCGTATGCCACCTTTTGTCTGCTATGGAGTTTGCTGATCGTTGAGTTGTGCTGATTCGAGAATGCATATCGTCTCCTATCTTCTCGGTCCTTATCCAGGATATTCCGCATGGGTTCTTCAAAAGCAACCGTGGACTCCGGCAAGGCGACCCCCTGTCACCTTACCTGTTCACGCTTGTCATGGAGTACCTTACCTGCTTGATGGATAGGGCGGTCCATTTCGGAAGGATTGTCCCGTTGTTCAGGAGAGTTGATCCACCGGTTACCCACCTCATCTATGCCGACGACCTACTGGTGTTCATTCATCCTTCGCTGGAGGGTATGAACACGTTATCTGAGATTATGGGTGAGCTGAAATCACATTCGGAACTTCAGATGAACAGAGAGAAGAGCAGGGTCTACTTCAGTTTACTCTGCCTTCAGAAGGAGGAGCGCGCTGCTGCACTGGGCGTGGAGAGGAGTGAGCTCCCCGTGAAATACCTGGGAGTTCTTTTGACAGTCAATTATGCTCGAGATCAGGATTGCTGTAGCCTGGTGGAGTATGTCCAGCGGAGAGTGGAAGGTTGGCAAGCGACCGGGTTATCTTTTGGGAGGCGTATCGAGTTAGTCCGATTGGTTATCTCTTCCCTGGCTCAGTTCTGGCTGCAGTCTATTTTGATACCCATGGCTACCATCAGGAAAGTTAAAAGGATCTGTGCCGATTTTATCTGGAGGGGGAGGCCTTCATGCGATCTCTTGGGAATAGCTATGTCGGCCAAAGAAGGAGGGAGGTGTGGGTCTTCGACATCTGTTGGCTATCCGAGAAGCCTCAGCCCTGAAACTGGCATGACGGCTCATCAAAGGAAAATCCCTCTTGTAGTGCCCCGTCCCTACATCGTGCTCCGTTTTTGTCCACGGGGTACGCGAGAAAGGAACACTGTCGCTATCGATTCGGTCGGGACCGATAGGTCGGAATCGGCCGAGTCGATCGAACGGGAACGGTTGAATTAAGATCCATTCCACGTTATGGAATGGCTTCTTCGGAACCAAGTCCCATATTCAGCGGGTTGCGCCTCGAGGATTAGCTCTGCGGCTGAGTCGGGAGAGACCTCCCGTTGCTCTGGTTTTCATGTCGCACTTGATTTGGCTTTGGCTTTCGTGAATGCGTTTTTCGTGAATGTTTTCGATGGGTTTTCGTGACGCATTTTTGAGCTTCGCATTCATATCGAATATCCTTGAATTATACAGTGTTCTAATCTGTTGCTTATGCGATTGCAGGTGATCGCGAAGGCGACATCAGCGCAGCCAACCGGTCGCTCGCTTGAAGCAAGCCTAAGGCGAGTGGCTGACCTCCTTCGCCTCGTCCCTCTACTTCAAAACTCAATATGTGAAGTAAAATGAATGCTTGTCATAATAGTATAGAATCAAAGAAATTGTAGCACGATTCTTCACGAAACACTTGTTATCAACTGTTAGTATTGGAAATAGAAAACATGTTTCTTATGCAAATCCACCTAGTCTATGAAAAGCAATGAATGAATCGATTAATGTTTATCGCAACGATACGGCTAAGTAAGCAAAACGGTCATTGGACAACTTGTCGACAAGGTGTAGTTTCCTGGAACGGTTGCCTAGGCCAAGGGATCGATTCGGCCCGGGAGGAACGAGAATAGCAAGCGCCAGCCCTTCATCGGCGTGGGTTATTCGGGAACTTTTGCACAGGGCTCGCTACCCGCCGCAAAAGGGTCACCGTCTAACCCGACTATAGTCCGCGATGGCTTGACATTGCCAGTGGCCTTCACACCCTTCCACGGCTTAACAAATGCACGGGACACGGGATGAATATGATAGTTGCTTAATGTTATACAATTTCATATGCTTGCCTCAAAACATGTTAACATGCAAATCGAACAGGATGGTTAGAAAGATCATGGAAATAGCTAGCTAACATGTTTACGAAACTTCTTGAATTAAATGCAGAGCTTGGATTTTAATTAACCATTCGCCAGTACATGTGTTGGTACTGATCCTCGCTCTTTGCAGGTCCCGCGAACCAGGAAGGACATGCAAACTAGCTCGGCGACGTTCGTGACTTTTGAAGCTTCGGCCGTACGTCGAAGACTTTCTCTGCGACTCCACTTTTGAAGGCTCTCGACAGTCCAAGGAAGATGACTCAGCGTCCCTCCCATCCAGGTCACTGGAGTAGTTTGTTGTATATTGAGGGATGTATGCAACATATGGAACGTCTATCTCATCGGCACTCTTTTGTAATCGAGTCATGTTGTAGCCCGTGCGGCAATGAGTCTTGTATCGGAGTCTGTAAAAGATGTTCATTATCAATAAAGATCAAGTTTCCTTTACTTATTGTGTGAATCAATTTGTCTGCGTACTCTCTTAGATCTCGTATCTCGGATTACCTTATGACTATGCCTTGTGCGATCGCAAATTAGGTTCGCACGGCATCACGCCCGGGGGACGACTATCGATTCGATGGAATCGGGGCGTGACATAATGGTATCAGAGCACGGCTTTACGTCCTTGGCCTCTAGTATCGAGTTTATAGTCTCAAATCGTTGACCTCGTGTCGATGAGATAAGTTGTTCCATACGCTAAACCCAGGACGTTTTCTGAAACTAACGAGAGTTGCCTTCTTTTTCCCTGCAGTTGCGGGAGCTCGGACAGAGGATGAGGCGAGCGCTTCCAACGGCTCGAGTACTTCCAGACTCGAGCATTCCGTCAACCCAACGGGAATGACGCCTACTATAGCCGGACCTTCCGGCGACCCGATGCAACGTATGCTGCAAATGCTTGAAATGCAGCAACGTCAAAACGAGCTCCATCGTCAGCAAGCGGAGGCTCGTCAGGCTCAATTCGAGAATCGGTTTGAGGCTCAATTCAAGCTGCAGCAGCAGCAACTGAATACCCTCCAGCAAATCGTACAGTCGATCGTCGGCAACAACAATAATTCAATGATGATGCCTGCCGTGATCCAGCCTGCGGTTCGATCCAACGGAGCCGAACCAGAGGCGCCCGTGCTCTCACCTGCGGCACCGAGAAGTTCTATCTTCGACGTGTCAAAATTCACAAAAAGCTGTCGTACTTCCTTCAACGGTACAGAAGATCCCTCGGTGGCGATCGACTGGTTGGAGGAGCTGGAAGATAAGTTCGAGCTTCTGGGTGTCGAGGACTCAAAGAAAGTCGCGTGTGCTCAACTTCTACTTCGAATGAACGCGCACGATTGGTGGGCTGTGCAGAAGCGGGCTATTCGACGTGAAGACGGGACGACAGCGATCTCTTGGGCTACATTCAGAAATGCATTCGAGACTGAGTACCTCTCTGCAGCCGTGCGACTGGAAAAGGAAAATGAATTTATGCAGTTAAGACAAGGGAATATGACAGTGCGACAATATGCGGCTGAATTCAACAAACTAGCCAAATTTGCTGGAGACTATCTGCCTACCACTGCAAGTCGAGCTCGACGATTTGAAGTGGGCCTGCATTCCACTATCCGTGCTCACGTTTCGGTGGGTGAATACAAAACTATGGGCGAGGCACTCAACCATGCCCTCTGTCTGGAGTCCGAGTATCCTCCTGCTACTACCGGCGCTGTTCACTTTAATAACAAATGCCATAGTAATGCGGGAGGCAACAATGCACACAAGCGTCAAAACCGCAACAACGGAGGCGGCAACCAGACGAAGGATCGAGTCCGGCGGAGCCGAGCTCGTGCCGCCGTGCGAGCCCTCCCCCGTCGCCGCTCCGTCGGCGCGATCCCCCGCCGCAGCCTCGTTCCGCCGTCTCCGTACGATCGACTGGTCCGCCGGTTCCGCTCTTCCAGAGTCGTTCGCCCACGCCCCCGGCCGCCGGGCGCTGCCCGCGCGACGAGCCTCCGCTCCTCCGCCGGCGAGTTCCCTGTGAGCCAACCGAGATTAAACCCCCCCTTTTTCCCTGTGAGTAGGGACAGAGCCGCCTCTCTGTTATAAATATATATTAGTATATATTATAATATATATTAGTTTATATATTAGTATAATAGTTGATATATAATAGTATAATTTATAATAGTTTATAAATTATAATAGTTTATTAATTGTATTAGTTTATTATATATAATTATATTAGTTTATATATATAAATGTACATTGTTAATATAATGTATATTTGTATAATAAATGTATAATTGTTTAATGTAATGTATATTGGGTATATATATAGTATATATAATGATGGTATTAATATTATTATTATTATCATTATTTTTATTGGTATTATTATATTGCATAATCACTTACTTAAAAAATATATAAAAATATATAATTATATTTCTAAAATAGTATTGGGTTATTGAGTTTTGGCCTAAATTCATATTTGATAAAATAGGATATTGGTACGAAAATAATTTCTGGATTTTGAAATCTTATCTAAAATATGTTGATTAATACAGATGTATTTTAACATTTAAAGGATTTCCAAATATTTAATATATTTATTTATTATTTTTTTTCTGAAATCGTAAATCGTGATTAGGATAGTCATGTTCTATTCTTGATTTGATTAGTGTACTAAACCCTGATTTTAGACTTTTATATACCAAACTAGGCTATTTGGACTACTCTGGACTCATTGGGACTGCCCATGTCGTCGTCTGGGACCCTCTGTAGAGCATAGCAGTGTACCTACCTCGTGTCGACACGTTCGTGTCGTGCACGTTGACTCCAACCAATCGAGGCGAGTACATTCTCTGATCTTTTCATACCTATCTGGATTATATTCTTGCTATAGGTTACTCTACTTGATGCTGACACGTATCTTCACGGATTAGTACTATATGGATCCTTTCCTGAGATGTTATCCCTCTACGGGTGCATCGGGTATTTCATGTTCATGTACTTTATCATGTGCATCAGGTATTTCATGTTCATGTACTTTATCATGTGCATCAGGTACTCCTTGTACTCGTACTAGTTCATGTTTTTACATGTTCTCATGTGCTTTCATGTGCTTCATGTGCTTTCATGTGCTTATCATGTGTCTCATGTACTACTCATTACATGAGTTCACGTATCTTAGCTGTATTCATGTGCTTATAACATAACTTGAACGGATCCTTGTGTATTGATTGGGGCGGGATGAGTAGAATTGGTTATGTGATCACTATCCCCAGTAGCTGTATTCATGTGCCTCCTTATTTGTATTCATGTGCCTCCAAGCCGTTTACATAACCATTGTGCTCTAAATCACGTAGCCACTTACAGTCTCTACTATCATGTATTTACTTTTAGTTACAAAATATCTCCTGTTTACTCGTACTTTCTATTCAGTACTTCCTGTATTTTACTCTATTGCATGATTTATACTTCTAACCTGCTATGAACTGTTTGAGAGATATGTGCTCGTTTCCGTCCTGACTGGACCTGTTGAAAATTTTACAGATAGCTTGGAGGTTGCCTGCTAGCCTAGAGGAGACACAGTAGAGGTTGTATAGATAGCTAGGGTTTTGCTTATAGTTTATTTTCAGTTGTCTTGAGTTGTATTTATGGATTTAATGTATTTGAGCTTTGAGATGTATTTCTGGGTTGTGTATCTTAGACACTTAGACTTCTATCTGCTGTATCTCTTTTGGATTTCATGTTTTATCTATCTTCCATTATGCTCTACCTTAGACGTGATTGAGTTTACATTCTGCTATGTCACCCCCATTCGGGGAGTATAAACTGCTTAGCCTTATACTGTTAGATACATGAGACCTAGGACAGCGTTCTACCGCCGATACTGTGGCGTAGGCTGGACGTACCTACTTCTCGTGTCCTTACTCTAGGGTGCGGGTCGTGACAGCGAGTTCTGCCACAAGGAAGGGCACATGGCCATCGAGTGCCGATTGAAGAACGGGGCATGTTTCGTTTGCGGCAAAACAAATCACGTCGCAAAGAACTGCCCGAATGCTAGGCCGAACCAACGCCCCCAACAACACCATCAGAACCGAGGCCAAGCACCTCAGGCTCCCCCGACCGCACAACAAAATGGCCAAGACCATTGCCCGAATGCTCAGGGCCGTGTCTATGCCATGACTCGAGACGAAGCATTCGCATCTGACACAGTCGTGACAGGTATACTGCAATTCAATAATAAACCTGCTCGTGTATTGTTTGATTCAGGTGCCACGCATAGTTTTATATCGGCGGACTTTGCCGCCGAGCACAAATTTTCCTTGACACCACTGGGCCTCGATCTCACTGTTAATGTACCATCGGGCATGCCACTACTTGTAAATTTAGTCTGCGGAGACGGAATCATCTGTATAGGTGGTCAAAAGATCAGTCTCGATGCAATAGTTCTAAATATTAAGGACTACTAATATCATTCTGGGGATGGAATGGCTCGGTCCGTGCAACACAACCATAGACTGCGCTGAAAAGAGGGTCACATTCCGCATACCTGGAGTGCCTGAATTCTGCTACTCGTGTGCTGGGGCATCGTCGACCTGTATGGTGATCTCCGTAATATCTACTCGACGGATGCTGCATTTCGGGTGCGAAGGCTACCTAGCTTCCGTTCGAGACATGCGACAGGATGGTGCAAACGCGGGTCAGACCGACGTTGTGGCAGAATTCCCCGATGTATTTGTCACGCCCCAGAACCAGAATACTGGAGAGCGGGGACAGACATAGCCAGCTACGTATAATGAAATGGGATCCACTCCACTATACGGTCACGGCTGTCTAGATATATGAGGGTTTATCTACAAGCCAACAGTCTCTTATGGTCAATAACAAGCCTAGTGTCTCAATCACAAGCAAGTAAATAGAGTTACAAGATTTAAGATCACCAAATATACAATAGTAAGGCGTCCGAAACTATTACATATTCAGCTGATCATGAAGCTAGTCGTTACAAAATGTGAGGACTAGCAAGAGTTTTAGTCATACATGATCAACCCTAGGTTGCCAACCATGTTACAGCCCGTAGGCAGACAGTAAGTAAAAATGTACACGAGCTAACACTTGCTCGGCGGCTAAACGCCTCAAAAGAATAATTTTACAATAGAGTGGGAGAGCCAAAAATAACCCACTCGTTGCCAGGATTCCTTCTAGTGGTCACCATGTGGCTGGAGATTCGGTAGATCCTCTGGAGCTGCTCTGGTATCTGGCCATACAAAACCAGCTGGATCAGACCCAGAAAGAGCAAGTGCCACAAAGGAGGCTTCACTTAGGAACTAAAACCAGCAATTAGCACAAGAGTAAAAATATATAAAAGACAATAATTAAAGAAAAGCAGGACAGGGTGATATACGATGAGATAACCATGGAACTATTCAGATAACCAGGTTACAACCCGTAAACCAAACAAGGACCGGGGTTGTAACCCTTCGTCTGAACAGAACTTGGGAATTCTCACCATTTATCGACAAGATAAAATAAGGATTCAGGACATGTAACGATCTTGTACAGGATCAAGACGAGACTAGACTGATTGAACTTCATCCAACATTTCACGGCCAAGCAATAAGTACGGCTTGATACTTTAACTAACTAGGGTTATCACAAGCCTAAATACTAACAAGATGCAGCGAGATTATTCCACAGCCACAAGTCCTGCAGACCATCCAGGCTATCCAGACGCAATTAGGATTGAATTCAAGTGGGTACATCGTCCAGGAAACGCATGTACCCTTAGGTGACTTAGAGAGTGCAACACATGACAGTGTGCTGGAAATGTGCCCTACTCGACGGTAGGCTACAGATCCCAAGTGGGACGCCCAGATAACGGGATTGCCTGTAGCTGGAAAATCTCTTCATAACTACTGGATTATTCTAGTGATTAGCCTTAGTCGATTTCAGTGGGTGCCCCTGACCGTGGTACTCAGGGATTCCCGTCCTAGACATGATGCAAGACAAGACAGGTTCATTTGCACAAGCACAATCATCCACGGTGTCCAAGTTACTCAATCTTGTCATGTCGTGTTAGCCGTCGCAACAGCATTTCGAGAAATATCATGTCAGGTTTATCATGTCAAGAGTGCGCCACGGCAGGCCACTATCAAGAATTATCATGTCCAGTTATCATGTCAAATTGTCAGGTCAAGTTATCATGTCAGGAGTACACCACGGCGGGTCACCATCAAGTCATGCCAATTATCAAGGAGAAGAGAAACTTGCACAATTAAATAATAATATATTAATAATATATATATTCTTGAAGCCAAGGAGAAACTCTACAACTTTCATGTTGGGAGTGGGAAGAAATTCTGACCACAATTTAGACTAAATAAAACATTTAAACAATCAAAGTAGGGACCCATGCAGGTCCAAAAGTAGGAGAACAAACATGCGGTCAAAGAGAGTGGGAGGCCACCCATGCGGCCAACCAAAGCTTATGCGGCCAGAAAATAATTGAATAGGGCCATGCGGCCAAGAGTAAATGCCTACAAGAAATATTCATGCACCCAGAAAAGGCCGAGAGTGGGAAGACAATAAATGCGAGCTTCCACTCAAACAAAGAAAAGGGGCACGTGGCCACTCAAGTATAGTGGCCATGTGGGACCCAACAGTAATCAATATATTAAACCCACGTGGCCAGCACACAATGGAAATTTGCCATGCGGCCCAGGAATAACCAAGGCCATGCGGCTCACCCTCACATTTACTTGCATAAAATACAACAAATAAATAAATAAATAACTAATGATCATGCGGTCAATGGCAAGTATGCTTGGCAAGTGTATGCGGCTCCTTTGTATTCCAAGCAGCATGCTTTCCTTGCTAAAGCATACAAGTACCTGCAAGCCATAAATGCTTGCACGTTGGGCCTTGTAGTGCATGCAAAATAATACATGGAACTTAGGCTAAAGGCTAAAGCATTAAAGCCTTAAGTATAAAATATTAAGAACTTATATGCATAAAGTGCATTAAATGCATTTACTATAGGTTATAATGCATAAAGTGCTTTCATTATGGGTTAGAATGCATAAAGTGCATTCATTATGGGCTTAAATGCATAAAGTGCATTCAATTCATTCCTATGCGGCTGATGCTTTATGTGCTAATGGACTTAAATGCATAAAGTGCATTTAATCCATTCATATGCGGCTCCAAAGGCATTAATTAATGCTTAAAATTGCAATTGAGAAATCATTACATGCATTCTTTGAATGCATGCGACTCTGCATGAATTAATGCATGAAGAATGCATTAATGGCATTCTTGGAGGGCTATGCGGCTGTGCATGGATTTTAATGCATTATTATATGCATTGGATTGCATTAATGCTAAGCTTGCTCCCACGGGCATGCATTTAATGCTAAGGGGGGCAAGCAATAATTTTCATGCGGCTGCAAGCAATTTCAAATGTATAGAAAATTAAATAGCACAATTATATAAAGCCATGCGGCTCATTCTAGTGAATGGCCATGCGGCCAGAGAACTGTCACTTCTCCACTTGTCCGAGAAGAAAAGTCATGAAATCCATGGCTTCAAAGCTCCACAAATCCTTCATTCCAAACCCAAATTCGAACTTCCATAAGTCAAAATGGGGTAGAACGAAATTCTCTACAGCATGGAACCATCAACTAGCAAAAATATGCAAGTGTGATGGATCAAAAGTCCTGGAAACCAAAAATACCACAAAGCTAGATCTACAAAATTTAGCCACTGAAATGAAAAATTCTAAGTACTAAAGTGGGTTAGAAACACATGAGGAAGACAATGGAACAATAAAAAATGGGGTTCCTCCATGAAGCAAGATGCACTTGCCTAAGCTCTTCACTCTCTCCTGGTAGGTGAAGAGTAAAGATGGAGAAGAAGAAATGAGTAATGAGTATTAATGGAAGAGAGAGAGAGAGGGATAGATATTTATGGTGGGAGTGGTGGTAGGTGGGAGTGGTTCTCCACATAAAACCAAACCAAGCCAAACCCACTAAACCGAACCAAACCAAGCCAATGCAATGCCATGATGAACCATGCTAATGCAACATGCAAAAATAAAAAATAATAAAAAAAATATCCAAGGCTAACTAATTATGACAAACCAAAAATACGAGCCCAAAATACGTACACGTATTCCCAATACGTAATACGAGATATGGGCATTACAACTCTATCCACCTTAAAAGAATTTCGTCCTCGAAATTTAATCAAGAGGCTAGAGTGGCAAAGACAAGCTATACTAATCTCAGGCAAGCTATACTAAGCAATCAATCATGCAATCATGTATGTAAGCAAGGAAATCGAAGGCACGAGAAAGAGAAAAGATATCCTGCTAGGAACCTCTCTGCCGGTTCTGGATCTGAGCTTGGACCTGGGCATACTGCTGGGGTCTCTGTAGCTGGAAGGCTAGGGCCTGAGGCGGCAATGGCCTCGGAGGCTGGTACTGCTGCTGAAACACTTGGGCCTGAGGCGGCAATGGCCTCGGCAATGGATACTGCTGCTGCTGCTGGACTGGGGCAGGTCCCCTTACCGAGGGACTAGTCTGGGCCGATGAGGAGGAACCTGCTCTATTCGGACAGGATCCTATCTTGTGGTCCGGTGCTCCACAAGCCAAGCACAATCCCTGTGCTCTGCGACACTCTGAAACAACGTGCTCTGGCTTCCCACAATGAGTACAGCCCATTGCGGAAGACTGCTTCTGCTTCTGTTGCTGAGGGGACGTGACCGACGTCACTGAGGCTGCCTGCCTCGGAGTTCCAATTGTCAAAGCCCTGACTGCCGGGGTTGGTGCTGTCGACTGGGTCATCTGGCCGTGAGATCGCTTCCGACCTCCGGTCCTGTCCACTATCCTGTGGGAGGTATACTCGTGCCTCCTAGCTGCCCTCAATACTGCATCAAAAGTCTGATGCTCAAACTGTTCCACTGCTAACAAAATCTCGAGATGGAGCCCTTGCTGGAACCGCTGGGCTCTGTCAAACTCGGTCGCCACCAAGGTGGGAGCAAACCGACTGAGCCTCGAAAACTCGGCCGCATATCCGTCGACTGTTCTGCCTCCTTGCTTCAGATTGGTGAACCTGGTCTGTAGATCGTACCGAGCCACCGCATCGAAGTACTTAGTCTGGAATCTCTCTCTGAATAGTATCCATGGAATAGGGGCCACTAATCCCACGGCCTGTGCTGTCCACCAGCTGCGGGCAAGGTCCAATAACTGTAGACGCACCACGGCCACCTTCTCATCTTCCGGGGTCTTGGCTGCCTCTAGAACCACTTCTGTATCCTGGAGCCATGCATCAGCAGCAATAGCATCTTCACTACCGTCAAAGAAGGGAGGGTTCAGACGCTTGAAACTGTTCGCTGCACTGTTCCTTGGATGACCGCCTCTGCTCAGAGCATCTTCCACTGCCTGGTGTAAGGCATCTTCTTTACGATCCTAGAAAGCTAACAAGGTCCTGATGAGACCCACCAAAGTGCCATCATCGGGCTCTGCAGGCTGGACGGGCTGAACTGGTGGCTCGGGATCCCCGGTAGGCATGACTCGGGAGGCTGCTCCTGAGTGCTGGACCTGATCTTCTGGTTGCTGCTGGTCCACGGGAGGTGATCCGCCTTGCTGATCGGCAGGTCCAGGTTCAATGCCACTGAAGAAGACGACATGGGAACAATAAGGAAGGACCAGGACAGATCAACGATTACAAGCATGTGATCAGGACAAGAATTTCAGGAATCAAGAGGATACGAGCAGAGATCAAGGGCGAGTACTGATTGAGACATCTATTCGGTAAACCCTCACATATCTTGATTTACAAGACCTGCATGGGCCACCACTTAAACCATGTCACGCCCCAGAACCAAAATACTGGAGAGCGGGGGCAGACATAGCCAGCTACGTATAATGAAATGGGATCCACTCCACTATACGGTCACGGCTGTCTAGATATATGAGGGTTTATCTACAAGCCAACAGTCTCTTATGGTCAATAACAAGCTTAGTGTCTCAATCACAAGCAAGTAAATAGAGTTACAAGATGTAAGATCACCAAATATACAATAGTAAGGCGTCCCAAACATTACATATTCAGCTGATCATGAAGCTAGTAGTTACAAAATGTGAGGACTAGCAAGAGTTTTAGTCATACATGATCAACCCTAGGTTGCCAACCATGTTACAGCCCGTAGGCAGACAGTAAGTAAAAATGTACACGAGCTAACACTTGCTCGGCGGCTAAATACCTCAAAAGAATAATTTTACAATAGAGTGGGAGAGCCAAAAATAACCCACTCATTGCCAGGATTCCTTCTAGTGGTCACCATGTGGCTGGAGATTCGGTAGATCCTCTGGAGCTGCTCTGGTATCTGGCCATACAAAACCAGCTGGGTCAGACCCCAGAAAGAGCAAGTGCCACAAAGGAGGCTTCACTTAGGAACTAAAACCAGCAATTAGCACAAGAGTAAAAATATATAAAAGACAATAATTAAAGAAAAGCAGGACGGGTGATATACGATGAGATAACCATAGGACTATTCAGATAACCAGGTTACAACCCATAAACCAAACAAGGACCGGGGTTGTAACCCTTCGTCTGAACAGAACTTGGGAATTCTCACCATTTATCGGCAAGATAAAATAAGGATTCGGGACATGTAACGATCTTGTACAGGATCAAGACGAGACTAGACTGATTGAACTTCATCCAACATTTCACGGCCAAGCAATAAGTACGGCTTGATACTTTAACTAACTAGGGTTATCACAAGCCTAATTACTAACAAGATGCAGCGAGATTATTCCACAGTCACAAGCCCTGCAGACCATCCAGGCTATCCAGACACAATTAGGATTGAATTCAAGTGGGTACATCGTCCAGGAAACGCATGTACCCTTAGGTGACTTAGAGAGTGCAACACATGACAGTGTGCTAAAAATGTGCCCTACTCGACGGCAGGCTACAGATCCCAAGTGGGGCGCCCAGATAACGGGATTGCCTGTAGCTGGGAAATCTCTTCATGACTACTGGATTATTCTAGTGATTAGCCTTAGTCAATTTTAGTGGGTGCCCCTGACCGTGGTACTCAGGGATTCCCGTCCTAGACATGATGCAAGACAAGACGGGTTCATTTGCACAAGCACAATCGTCCACGATGTCCAAGTTACTCAATCTTGTCATGTCGTGTTAGCCGTCGCAACAGCATTTCGAGAAATATCATGTCAGGTTTATCATGTCAAGAGTGAGCCACGGCGGGCCACTATCAAGAATTATCATGTCCAGTTATCATGTCAAATTGTCAGGTCAAGTTATCATGTCAGGAGTGCACCACGGCGGGTCACCATCAAGTCATGCCAATTATCAAGGAGGAGAGAAACTTGCACAATTAAATAATAATATATTAATAATATATATATTCTTGAAGCCAAGGAGAAACTCTACAACTTTCATGTTGGGAGTGGGAAGAAATTCTGACCACAATTTAGACAAATAAAACATTTAAACAATCAAAGTGGGACCCATGCGGTCCAAAAGTAGGAGAACAAACATGTGGTCAAAGAGAGTGGGAGGCCACCCATGCGGCCAGCCAAAGCTTATGCGGCCAGAAAACAATTGAATGGGGCCATGCGGCCAAGAGTAAATGCCTACAAGAAATATTCATGCACCCAGAAAAGGTCGAGAGTGGGAAGACAATAAATGCGAGCTTCCACTCAAACAAAGAAAAGGGGCACGTGGCCACTCAAGTATAGTGGCCATGTGGGACCCTACAGTAATCAATACATTAAACCCACGTGGCCAGCACACAATGGCAATTTGCCATGCGGCCCAGGAATAACCAAGGCCATGCGGCTCACCCTCACATTTACTTGCATAAAATACAACAAATAAATAAATAAATAACTAATGATCATGCGGTCAATGGCAAGTATGCTTGGCAAGTGTATGCGGCTCCTTTGTATTCCAAGCAGCATGCTTTCCTTGCTAAAGCATACAAGTACCTGCAAGCCATAAATGCTTGCACGTTGGGCCTTGTAGTGCATGCAAAATAATACATGGAACTTAGGCTAAAGGCTAAAGCATTAAAGCCTTAAGTATAAAATATTAAGAACTTATATGCATAAAGTGCATTAAATGCATTTACTATAGGTTATAATGCATAAAGTGCTTTCATTATGGGTTAGAATGCATAAAGTGCATTCATTATGGGCTTAAATGCATAAAGTGCATTCAATTCATTCCTATACGGCTGATGCTTTATGTGCTAATGGACTTAAATGCATAAAGTGCATTTAATCCATTCATATGCGGCTCCAAAGGCATTAATTAATGCTTAAAATTGCAATTGAGAAATCATTACATGCATTCTTTGAATGCATGCGGCTCTGCATGAATTAATGCATGAAGAATGCATTAATAGCATTCTTGGAGGGCTATGCGGCTGTGCATGGATTTTAATGCATTATTATATGCATTGGATTGCATTAATGCTAAGCTTGCTCCCACGTGCATGCATTTAATGCTAAGGGGGCCAAGCAATAATTTTCATGCGGCTGCAAGCAATTTCAAATGTATAGAAAATTAAATAGCACAATTATATAAAGCCATGCGGCTCATTCTCGTGAATGGCCATGCGGCCAGAGAACTGTCACTTCTCCACTTGTCCGAGAAGAAAAGTCATGAAATCCATGGCTTCAAAGCTCCACAAATCCTTCATTCCAAACCCAAATTCGAACTTCTATAAGTCAAAATAGGGTAGAACGAAATTCTCTACAACATGGAACCATCAACTAGCAAAAATATACAAGTGTGATGGATCAAAAGTCCTGGAAACCAAAAATACCACAAAGCTAGATCTACAAAATTTAGCCACTGAAATGAAAAATTCTAAGTACTAAAGTGGGTTAGAAACACATGAGGAAGACAATGGAACAATAAAAAATGGGGTTCCTCCATGAAATAAGATGCACTTGCCTAAGCTCTCCACTCTCTCCTGGTAGGTGAAGAGTAAAGATGGAGAAGAAGAAATGAGTAATGAGTATTAATGGAAGAGAGAGAGAGGGATAGATATTTATGGTGGGAGTGGTAGTAGGTGGGAGTGGTTCTCCACATAAAACCAAACCAAGCCAAACCCACTAAACCGAACCAAACCAAGCCAATGCAATGCCATGATGAACCATGCTAATGCAACATGCAAAAATAAAATTAAAAAAATATCCAAGGCTAACTAATTATGATAAACCAAAAATACGAGTCCGAAATACGTACACGTATTCCCAATACGTAATACGAGATATGGGCATTACAGTATTCCGAACGAGCTGCCCGGCATGCCGCCCGATCGAGAGATTGAGTTCACTATCGATACATTTCTCGACACTCGACCGATCTCGAAAGCCCCGTACAGAATGGCCCCTGCAGAGCTTAAAGAACTCAAGGTGCAGTTACAAGAGTTGCTCGACAAGGGATTTATCCGACCCAGCGTCTCGCCCTGGGGAGCGCCCGTGCTGTTTGTCAAGAAAAAGGATGGCTCTATGCATCTTTGTATCGACTACCGCGAGCAGAATAAAGCCACCGTCCGGAACAAATACCCCATGTCCCGCATAGACGATCTGTTTGATCAGCTTCAAGGAGCCACGGTGTTCTCTAAAATTGATCTGCGTTCAGGTTACCATCAACTCAAGATCAAGCCGAACGATGTGCCGAAGTCTGCCTTCCGCACTCGATACGGCCATTACGAGTTCCTGGTAATATCGTTCGGCCTAACGAACGCCCCTGCTGCTTTCATGGATTTAATGAATCGGATGTTCCGACCATTCCTCGATAAGTTTGTAGTAGTCTTCATCGACGACATACTCGTCTACTCGAAGAATAAGCAGCAACACACTGAGCATCTACGGACCGTGCTTCACACCCTTCGAGAAAATCAATTGTATGCGAAGCGAAGCAAATGTAAATTTTGGCTGAGTAGCGTCGCATTCTTCGGACACATCATTTCAGCTGAAGGTATTGCGGTCGACCCAAAGAAAGTTGAAGCCGTCGTCGATTAGAAGCGGCCAACGTCCGTCAGCGAGATTCGAAGTTTCCTTGGCTTAGCGGGATACTATCGACGCTTCGTGAAAGACTTCGCGAAGATCGCATCGCCTCTGACTCGCCTCACCCAGAAAGGAGTCGCATTCGAATGGTCAGACGATTGTGAAGCTTTATTCCAAGAATTAAAGCAACGACTCGTCTCGGCCCCGATACTCGCACTTCCAGAAGGGACTGAGGGTTTCCAGATATTCAGCGACGTGTCCGGTCAGGGCTTGGGGTGTGTGCTGATGCAGCGGAACAAGGTGATATCTTTTGCTTCCCGACAGCTAAAGCCGTACGAGAAGAATTATCCCACGCACGACCTGGAGTTAGCGGCGATTGTGTTTGCGTTAAAATTGTGGCGTCACTATCTCTATGGCGTGACGTGCACGATCTATACAGATCACAAGAACCTCAAGTATCTATTTACGTAGAGGAAACTGAACTTATGGCAAAGGCGCTGGCTTGAACTGATCAAGGATTACGACTTGACTATCGACTATACGCCGAAAAAGGAAAATGTTGTGGCGGACGCTCTGAGTCGGAAGTACATAGCCTCGCTATCCATCGACCGCAGACTGCTACGCGACCTAGAAAAGATGGACATCGAACTTCGAGTCCAATTCCGGAATGTGCAGTTGGCAAAGTTGCAGTTAGAGCCGAGCTTGCTTGAAAAGATCAAGACCGCTCAGAAGGACGATCAGTACCTGAAAAAAATACGAGAGCTAATCTCGACGGGCAGGATGACCGACTTTACGGAAGACGAAACTGGCGTGCTTCGATTGAAGGGTAGGCTATGCGTTCCGGATGATTCAGAACTTAGAAAGAAGATATTATCGGAGGCACACTATGCTAAGTACACCTTGCATCCCGGCAGCACGAAGATGTACAAGGATCTCCGCACAAACTTCTGGTGGCACGGGATGGAAAGAGATGTGGCACTTTTCGTGTTGCAATGCATTGCCTGTCAGCAGGTGAAAGCTGAGCACCAGAGACCGGACGAGGAGATGCAGAATCTGGCGATTCCGGAATGGAAGTGGTAGCACGTGTGCATGGATTTCATTATTGGTCTGCCGAAGACGCCGCAGGGAAATAATGCCATCTGGGTTATCGTCGATCGACTAACCAAGTCAGCGCACTTTATTGCCATCAAAGTTACTTGGAGCGTTGATCGCCTGGCACAGATTTATCTTGATGAGATAGTACGGCTGCACGGAGTTCCAGTATCCATCGTCTCCGATCGGGATTTACGGTTCATGTCGCGATTCTGGAGTAGCCTTCAGTCGGCGCTGGGTACCAAGTTACAGTTCAGCTCAGTTTACCACCCTCAGACCGACGGCCAAACGGAGCGCGTCAATCAGATTTTCGAAGACATGCTACGACTCTGCGCAATTGACTTCAAATCAAGCTGGGACAATCATCTACCTCTGGCCGAATTTGCATACAACAACAGCTATCAATCCAGTATTCAAATGGCATCGTATGAAGCCTTGTACGGACGCAAGTGCCGATCATCCATTTGCTGGGACGAAGTCGGAGAGCGGCAGATTCTCGGCCCGGAACTGGTGGAACAGACCGTGCAGAAAATTTGGCTCATTCGGGAAAGACTAAAGACTGTGCAGAGTTGTCAGAAAAGCTATGCGGACGTTCATCGTTGACCCTTCGAGTTTCAAGAAGGCGATCACGTATTTCTCAAGGTGTCGCCCATGCGGGGAGTTACTCGGTTCGGCGCGAAAGAAAAGTTGAGTCCGAGATTCGTTTGGCCGTTCGAAATACTCGAACGGATCGCCCCAGTGGCCTATAAAATTGCCCTACCACCAGCGCTAGAAGGTATACACAATGTCTTCCACGTCTCTCAACTACGGAAGTACGTGCACGACCCGAGCCACGTAGTAGATTTTGGCTAGCTGGAGCTAAAGTCCAACTTATCCTACGCTGAAGAGCCAGTTCAAATCTTAGAACACAAGGAAAAGCTGCTGCGAAATCGAGTGATCCCTCTCGTCCGCGTCCTCTGGAGGAACCATTCGGTCGAAGAGTCGACGTGGGAGCTTGAATCGAAAATGAAGGAGAAATTTCCTTCGTTGTTCTTGTAGAGGTAGGTTCTATCCTTAAAGTTTCGAGGACGAAACTTTTTATTAGTTGGTTATGGTGTAGTACCCCGTCCCTACATCGTGCCCCATTTTCGTCCACGGGGTACGCGAGAAAGGAACACTGTTGCTATCGATTCGGTCAGGACCGATAGGTCGGAATCGGCCGAGTCGATCGAACGGGAACGGTTGAATTAAGATCCATTCTACGTTATGGAATGGCTTCTTCGAAACCAAGTCCTATATTCAGGGGGTTGCGCCTCGAGGATTGGCTCTGCGGCTGAGTCGAGAGAGACCTCCCGTCGCTCTGGTTTTCATGCCGCACTTGATTTGGCTTTGGCTTTGGTTTTCATGAATGCGTTTTTCGTGAATGTTTTCGATGGGTTTTCGTGACGCATTTTCGAGCTTCGCATTCATATCGAATATCCTTGAATTATACAGTGTTCTAATCTATTGCTTATGCGATTACAGGTGATCGCGTAGGCAACGTCAGCGCAGCCAACCGGTCACTCGCTTGAAGTAAGCCTAAGGCGAGTGGCTGACCTCCTTCGCCTCGTCCCTCTACTTCAAAACTTAATATGTGAAGTAAAATAAATGCTTGTCATAATAGTGTAGAATCAAAAAAATCGTAGCACGATTCTTCACGAAACACTTGTTATCAACTGCTAGTATTGGAAATAGAAAACATGTTTCTTATGCAAATCTACTTAGTCTATGCAAAGCAATGAATGAATCGATTAACGTTTATCGCAACGATACGGCTAAGTAAGCAAAATGGTCATTAGACAACTTGTCGACAAGGTGTAGTTTTCTCGAACGGTTGCCTAGGCCAAGGGACCGATTCGGCCCCGGAGGAACGAGAATAGCAAGCGCCAGCCCTTCATCGGCGTAGGTTATTCGGGAACTTTCGCACAGGGTTCGCTACCCGCCGCGAAAGGGTCGCCGTCTAACCCGGCTATAGTCCGCGATGGCTTGACATTGCCAGTGGCCTTCACACCCTTCCACGGCTTAACAAATGCACGGGACACGAGATGAATATGATAGTTGTTTAATGTTATACAATTTCATATGCTTGCCTCAAAACATGTTAACATGCAAATCGAACAGGATGGTTAGAAAGATCATGGAAATAGCTAGATAACATGTTTACAAAACTTCTTGAATCAAATGCAGAGCTTGGATTTTAATTAACCATTCGCCAGTGCATGTGTTGGTACTGATCCTCGCTCTTTGCAGGTCCCGCGAACCAGGAAGGACGCGCCAACTAGCTCGGCGACGTTCGTGACTTTTGAAGCTTCGGCCGTGCGTCGAAGACTTTCTCTGTGACTCCACTTTTGAAGGCTCTCGACAGTCCAAGGAAGATGACTCAGTGTCCCTCCCATCCAGGTCACTGGAGTACTTTATTGTATATTGAGGGATGTGTGCAATGTATGGAACGGCTATCTCATCGGCACTCTTTTGTAATCGAGTCATGTTGTAGCCCGTGCGACAATGAGTCTTGTATCGGAGTCTGTAAAAGATGTTCATTATCAATAAAGATCAAGTTTCCTTTACTTATTGTGTGAATCAATTTGTCTGCGTACTCTCTTAGATCTCGTGTCTCGGATTGCCTTATGACTATGCCTTGTGCGATCGCAAATTAGGTTCGCATGGCATCATGCCCGGGGGACGACTATCGATTCGACGGAATCGGGGCGTGACCTAATGGTATCAGAGCACGGCTTTACGTCCTTGGCCTCTAGTGTCGAGTTTCTAGTCTCAAATCGTTGACCTCGTGTCGCTGAGATAAGTTGTTCCATACGCTGAACCCAGGACATTTTCTGAAACTAACGAGAGTTGCCTTCTTTTTCCCTGCAGTTGCGGGAGCTCGGGCAGAGGATGAGGCGAGCGCTTCCAGCGGCTCGAGTACTTCCAGACCCGAGCATTCCGTCAACCCAACGGAAATGATGCCTATTGTAGCCGGACCTTCCGACGACCCGATGCAACGTATGCTGCAAATGCTTGAAATACAGCAACGTCAAAACGAGCTCCATCGTCAGCAAGCGGAGGCTCGTCAGGCTCAATTCGAAAATCGGTTCGAGGCTCAATTCAAGCTGCAGCAGCAGCAGCTGAATACCCTCCAGCAAATCGTACAGTCGGTCGTCGGCAACAACAACAATTCAATGATGACGCCTGTCGTGACCCAGCCTGCGGTTCGATCCAACGAAGCCGAACCAGAGGCGCCCGTGCTCTCACCTGCGACATCGAGAAGTTCTATCTTCGACGTGTCAAAATTCACAAAAAGTTGCCGCACTTCCTTCAACGGTACAGAAGATCCCTCGGTGGCGATCGACTGGTTGGAGGAGCTGGACGATAAGTTCGAGCTTCTAGGTGTCGAGGACTCAAAGAAAGTCGCGTGTGCTCAACTTCTACTTCGAATGAACGCGCACGATTGGTGGGCTGTACAGAAGCGGGCTATTCGACGTGAAGACGGGACGGCGGCGATCTCTTGGGCTATATTCAGAAATGCATTCGAGACCGAGTATCTCTCTGCAGCCGTACGACAGAAAAAGGAAAACAAATTTATGCAGTTAAGACAAAGGAATATGACAATGCGACAATATGCAGCAGATCGCGTAGGGCCAATTTTTCTTTGAGCAACGGTGATCTTCATTACCCTAACAAGGATTGTTTCATCTTCTCATTTTCTCTCTTCTTCTGAATTATTGTAATATGTTATGTCTGTCTGCAACTACGATTGCAAGGAAGAACGAGAAATTATTCTGTCAGTTTGTAACAGAAGTTGTAATCAGAATATTATAGTGGCCCCTGCAACGACTTAAGGTTCTTTGGAGAGCAAACTTGTTTGCACGAATCTCTGAAGTTCTAAAACTCAGAACAGAGGAGCAAATTTGTTTGAGTGAGATCTATATTTCTAATTGTTCTGCCATCTAAGATCTGTTTTGGAAATAACAACATCCACTTCGTTCGTGATGAGTATCAAAAGGGGATGATAAAAATTTTCCACGTGAGGACCAACGATCATATAACTGATATCTTTACGGAGTCTCTTTTAGGTCCTCGGGTTCAGTGTCTTTGTAACAAGCTGGACATGATTGACATCTATATTCCAGCTTGAGGGAGGGTGTTAAGTATTGGTTATGAGTAAAGTTATGTTGTTTAGTCTCACATCGGGTAGAGAATAAGTAGGATGCTAGCTCTCTCTTTTATATATATATATATATATATATATATATATATATATATATATATATATATATATATATATATATATATATATATATATATATATATATATATATATATGTGTGTGTGTGTGTGTGTGCAGATGACCTCTAGCCTAGTGGTTAAGAGAGATGCATGCGGCCCGAGTGGTCAGGAGTTCGAATCCCAGTGGGAGCGATTCCAGAAACAATTTACCTGGTTCCAAAAAAAAAAAAAAATCCCAGTGTGTGTGTGTGTGTGTGTGATCCCTCAGTATTAACAAGTCATCCCAATAGTTACATCTTACATAATGTTAGTAAAGTTCAAGTGTCACATACATATTGTAAATAATTATTTTGAGTTATTATTTGAGTTTATGTAGTCGAACTGATTACTATTATTATTATTGGCTCTTCATCTGAAGAATTTAAGAGGGCAATTTGTTATAACAAAATAGCATCCAGCAACAATGAAGCACGAGATTCATAAAACACGAAAGATATGCAGAACCTTGCCATTGCATTGGACTTGGCCAATAACTGCAACTCTTTCATCTCCTTTACAACTTTATTATCGAACATCTGCATCCGGATGGCAAGTGTAATGTGTTCCAACTTGCTTGGGCTCTGCTACTAACCTTCACTCGGCACCAGTGTGCATCCCTTTGTACTACTTGCTCTCCCCCATCAGCATCATGGTTCAAATGTGGGGACTTCAGATGGATCAACCTTGGAGTACTGAGACATAGTCCTTTTTACGATACTCCTATACGGGTCCTCCTCCCTCTTCGTCTTCAAATACGAGATTAAGCCTTCAACATCCGACTTGATCCGCAAGTACACTTCGTTTGCGCTGTCTCGGTCTTTTAGATTGCCCATCCCTCGTGTCTCTATCGGTTTCCCGAACAAGTAGTAGAATCTCCCCGGTATCTTGGGTATAACACCAGGAAAATACATGTCTTGGTTGGCAACCTCCCCTTCCATGCCAGCCCTGTAAACAAAGAACAGACCTCTTTTACCAAAATCTCATTTCTCTGTGACAGTAGAGAGATATCGAAGCTGTAATAAATCAGTACCTTATATTTCCACCTCCTCGTTTGTTGTGGTCTTCGATCCATTGTTTGAGATAGGGGATTTTCATTTGGTCATTATAATCGAAAACCAACTGTCAAGAACATACAAAATAAATTTAGTGAGCTGTAGTCGTATTAAAACCATAGTTTGCAGTATCGTCCAATATCGATCCGATACGGCTGATACCGATACTATTTGGCATGTCTCGATCCGATACCAACCGATACCGATACTGACCCGACATCGTGGTCTCTTTTTCAGTCAATTCGGCAAATAAAATTGAACTAAAAAGACCAACAAGTAAGGGTGTAAAGGCATAGTACGGTTGTAAAAGTTATAAAAGTAGAAAACTTGTATATTGTAGGTAAACCAATCGGCAAGGGTGACTACAATTTTATTTAATTACAAAATTACTAAGAATAACAAATGAAATACTTAAAATTATGACTGAAGGTAGCAAAGTTTAAAGCCAATATTTTCTAATATAGTTCGTTGAAAAAAAAAGAAATATTTGGTTTAGCAGCTGTTAGAAATATGCCCTACGGGCCAACGGAAATAACTTAACGAATTGCCAGAAACATCTTAAGAAATCTGAAAAAAACAATACAGATAAAATTGTAAACTTGTTTTGTAATTAAATTCTGAAAAAGCCCAAACCATCTGCTTTACCTCTCCTATGTCATCCTCTCCAACAACTCCAAATGGAACAATCGTCGCCCCAAACCGAGCGGCCATCCTTACGAATTCAGGCTGATCCGGCCAAAACAATTTGTATGCTTCACCCTGCCAACCATATGTTTGTTAATTATAAATTTTTAAAAAAGGAGTTGAGCGTAGCAGTGCTTGCTGTTTTGTGTGTGTACATGCATATTGTAGAACATACATTGTGCTTCCATTTATGAGGGTATTACATATGACGTACAATAAAAAAAAGATTTAGGATTCAATCAAGGTATAACTTTATCCGATGGAATCATTCCAGGCCAAACACTACTAACAAGGTAGTTATCCTTGGGTGAACTTTTTGAAGATTAGTTAACCATGTATGATTTGCATTAGTAGCAGATGTAAAATATAAGGTTCTTTTCCTATACTATTTATATTACATAGATAAGTTATCTCAATAGTTATAAAGATTCTCTTATATTTTTTTCGCCATAGTTAAAATAATCATTTAAAAAACACTTATTTCTCAGATGTTTCAAGAGTGTACTTAACATTTTTTTTACAAGAAAGAAATCTAAATTTACTGAAAAAATAAGAGAGGATAAATATGACCTCAGGGCCTCGAGGAGGAAACCGGATCCATTTTGGCGACCGGCCTCCGATACGGGCCGCCGCGCCCGGGTTAGGGGCAAGCAAACCCAGTCCGACCAGTATTTTGTTGGATCGGGCTTGGGCCGTCCCGGGTTTTGACCAGGCTATTTCCTGGACGGGTTTCGGGCCACCGACCACTTTGCATCTCTATTGTTAAATTACCAAGAGTTTTTGGGGGGTGGCCTCCTTGGTGTTCAACAACTCAAATGCATAAGTTGATAGGAGGCATAAGTCAAGAGAGCTATTTCTTCAACATTTAGCACGTGCACTTCATCTTTAATCGTTCTTATTTGACGTTTGAATTTCTTTTTCGACATCAAATGGCCTCTATTGAGTGGATTAGACTCCCAAATGGTGTTTGATTTTTTTTTTTTTTTTTGCAAGTAGTACATCACAACATTTATGCACGACCAGTTAATCCCTTCTGAGATGAGTAGATAAGACCCTCTTTGGGTTGTAGTCCAGTGTTCTTACTTATCTCAGGTCTCGGATTGTTCGTCATTCCGAAAACAACGATTCTATCTTCTCGCCCGGGGGAGTATTCGAGGTCTTATTTGCGATGAAGAAGAAAGTTTGATGCATATTTTAAGCACATTATGAAGACTGGTTATGAAGAACATTAATTCCTCTTGAGATGGCTCATCCTAATTGGACTATATGATGACATTTACTTGGGCCCCTTCGCCTAGTTCGCTCGTGCGCAGTGTCAGGCCTAATTTGTAGCACGTGCACATATTTTTCAAAAGTTATATCAGATAGTGGGGGTATAATGGTAAAAGGCTTCCCTGCAGTAAATGCAGGTAACCTAGTCCATTGGGCTCTAAAATGTCCTCTAGCACGGTATTTGTGGAGAAGGAACCCATGATCATTAACCCAAATTGAACCCCTAAATCATCACTATCCTTGTTGCAGATAGACACATGCTCGACAGTGAACCATTGAGAAAAGAGTAACCAAAGTTGAGGCACAATATATGTCCAATACATATGAGTTAAAAGGGAAACCCCTAATTGAGGACCAACCCCGTATATTAATGCCTCAAACATTCCATCTTATCCAATGTGGGACTATTGTTTGCTCTAGTCCACTCTCATCAACCAAATGGATGCAGTTCACTGCAACAATTATTCATCTTGGTTCCAATTTACTCTAGTCTGGTCCACATCAAACACTGCGTGTCCACAATACACTGTGTAACAGGCATGCAACTCCACCTTAGTGCCCAAACCTTAGGCTCAACACAATCATAACTGAAGGTGAGGTGAATTGAAGGAAAGAATATATTGTGACAAACATGTGTCAAACTGTAGTTTCCAATTATAATCCAGGTATCGAAGGTAAAATAGATGCAGGGGACAACGTCTAGTGAACCGGACTTCTCCCATAATCTCCTTAAGCATGGTCGTAGAGGATTATTCTAGAG
>JANAVB010003927.1:0-40178 GCA_029216955.1 Iris pallida
AGAGATCACCTCCGAGTTGCCCAGGACTGCCAGCGCCATTGGGCCGATGCTCATCGGCGTCCCTTAGAATTTGCTGTCGGCGACCATGTATTCCTTAGGATCTCGCCTAACCGCGGCGTCATTCGCTTTGGCGTGCGGGAAAAGCTTAGTCCTAGGTATATAGGGCCGTTCGATATTCTAGAGCGAGTAGGAGATGTATCCTATCATCTCGCTCTTCCGCCGTCGCTAAGTAAGGTGCATGATGTATTCCATGTGTCCCAATTACGACGGTATATTCCGGACCCGAGCCACGTCCTAGACCATTCGGAATTGGTTGTTGGTACCAACCTTTCGTATGAGGAGAGGCCCGTGTATATTGGACCGGAGGGAGAAGAAACTCAAGAACAAGACTATTAAATTAGTCCGTGTTGCTTGGGGTCATCACTCTCTAGGTGAGTCAACGTGGGAGCGTGAGGACGACATCCGATCGCGATATCCCTACCTTAACTAAACGTGAGGTATAATGTCTTTCTTATGCCTTACGTTTTCCCTTCCTTGCTTGCATTGTATGATTGCATGATTGAACTGCTTAGTGTAGCTTGCCTGTGCTTAGTGTAGCTTGTCGTGGCAATCTCTAGCTCCTTGATTAAATTTCGAGGACGGAATTCTTTTAAGGTGGGGAGAGTTGTCACCCTCATTTCCAGTATTTTCCTGTATTTCGTATTTATACTCGTATCTGGATTTTGGCATGTATTTTTTTTTCAGCTTGTGGAATTTCGGTATTTCTCGTATTTGGGTTTTTGGCTTGGCTCGGTTTTATTGGGGATGGTTCGGTTTTATGTGTTGGAACACCCTAGCCCTATGCTACACCCTCAATCCACCACAACTCTCCCCTCTTTATATCCCCTACCTACCACTCTCTCTCCTCATAAACACCATTAATTTCCTTCTTCTTCTTCTTCTCCTTCCTCCACAACTCTCCTAACCCTAGGCAAGTGTATCTTGCCACTACATGAGAACCCACTTTTTCTTGTCCATTTGCTAGATTAGGACATGGAGACAAACATTAGAACTTGGGTTTTTGTGATTTGGAGCCTCCTTTGTTATAGATCTAAGTTATTGCTATTTTCGGATTTTACATGTTTTGATCCATTTTGGTTGGTTTTCTTTGAGTTCTGATGTTTCCATGTGGAAGAGCTTTCAGTTTCACACCAGTTGGAGCCTTGGTAATCCGGATTTGGAGTTCGGATGGCCAAGTTATGAACTTTTGAAGTTTTGGTTTCAGCCATGTGTTCTTGCTGTTTGGAGAAGACAGTGAGCAGTGTGCAGAGCTGTTTAGCTTACGCACACTGAGCTGCGCGCGCTCTTTAGCGTGCGTACGCAGACTTGGGTACGCTCCCTGTTGGAAGCGTGCTCCCTTGAGCGTGCGTGACTTTTCACGTACACTGCTCCCTTCAGCGTGCGTGACTTTTCACGCACACTGCTCCCTTGAGCGTGCGTGACTTTTCACCTACGCTGCTCCCTGTAGCGTGCGTGACTTTCACCTACGCTGCTCTCTCAGCGTGCGTGACTTTTCACCTACGCTGCTTCCTGTAGCGTGCGTGACTTTCACCTGCGCTGCTCTCTCAGCGTACGTGACTTTCACCTACGCTGCTCTCTCAGCGTGCGTGACTTTTCACCTACGCTGCTCCCTGTAGCGTGCGTGACTTTCACGTATGCAGCACCCTCAGCGTGCGTAATTTTTCGTACGCTGCTCCCCTGACCCCCTTGCTTAATCCATTAGCTCTTGGAGTTCTGGTTTTATTTCCTTAAGCTTGGCTCTTCTATAGCCCTGTATTTTGATATTTTATTAGATATTTTATGCCCATTTTATATCCTTACGCCTTTTTGTCATGAACTTGATTTTACTTAACATGTTTGGAATGACTATTGTACATGACATGTATGACAAGGAACTAGCATAACACGACAGTGACCCGTAGTGGTGCACTCCTGACATGACCAACCTGACATGATAGTGGCCCGTCGTGGCGCACTCCTGACAAGTACCCTGACATGATTTATCTTGATAACTTAACTTGACTTGCCTTGACACCGTGGATGGTTCTTTTGCTTGCTTGTTAAAATCCACTTGTCCTGTCTTGCATCATGTCTAGGATGGGACTCCTGAGTACCACGGTCAGGAGCTCCTACTAAAATGGATTAAGGTTAATAACTAGAATAACACAGTAGTCATGAAGAGATGACACAGCTACAGGCAATCCCGTTACCTGGGCGCTCTTGGGATCTGTAGCCTGCCGTCGAGTAGGGCACATTTCCAGCGCACCGTCGAGTGTTGCACCCTCTAAGTCACCTAAGGGTACATTTGTCTTCTGGGCGATGTACCCACCTGAATTCAACCCTAATCTTTCGTCCTGGGTAGCCTGGATGGTCTGCAGGGCTTGTGGCTGTGGAACAATCTCACTGCATCTTGTTAGTAATTAGGCCTGTGATAACCCTAGTTAGTTAAAGTAGTAAGCCGTAGGATCTGCTTGGCCGTGATTGATTGAATGAGGTATAACCAGTTTAGCCATGTCTTGATCCCGTACAAGATTGTTTTCTGTCTTGATTTCTTGCATTATTATCTTGTCGATAAATGGTGGAAAACCAAGTTCTGTTCAGATGAAGGGTTACAACCCCGGTCCTTGTTTGGTTTACGGGTTGTAACCTGGCTATCGGAATAGTTCCATGGTAATCTCGTCGTATATCATCCTGACATGTTTTTATTCGTTTTAATTTTAATATTAGATTTTCTGTGCTATTTGTTGGCTTTTGTTCTTATTTTGTGGCCCCCTTGTGGCACTTGCTCTTTCTGGGGTTGACCCAGCTGGTTTTGTGTGGCCAGATTTCGGAGCAGCTCCCGAGGATCTACCAAGCTTCCAGCCCAATGGTGAACACTAGACGGAATCCGGGCCAAGAGTGGGTTTTCTATTTTGTTTCGCTCACTCTATTGTAAAAATTATTCTTTTGAGGCGTTTAGCCGACGAGCACCTGTTAGCTCGGAGCACTTTTACTTACTGTCTGCCTACGGGCTGTAAACATGATTGACAAATCCTAGGGTTGATCATGTATGACTAAACTCTTGCTAGTCCTAACATTTTGTAACGACTAGCTTCATGATCAGCTGAATATGTAATATTTGGGATGCCTTATTATTGTATATTTAATGATCATACATCTTGCAACTTTACCTACTTGTGGTGATTGAGACACTAGGCTTGTTCATGACCATAAGAGACTGTTGGCTTGTAGAAAACCCTCACATATGTAGACAGCCGTGACCGTATATCGAGGTGGTTTCCATTTCAATATACGTAGCTGGCTATGTCTGCCCCCGCTCTCCAGTATTCGGGTTCTGGGGCGTGACATAGTTTAAGTGGTGGCCCATGCAGGTCTTGTCAATCAATAAATATGAGGGTTTACCAGATAGATGTCTCAATCAGTACTCGTCCTTGATCTCTGTTCGTGTCTTCTGAATCCCTGGAATCTTGCCCTGATCCTGTGCTTATATCATTGATCTGTCCTGGTCCTTTCCTTATTGTTCCCTGTGTCGTCTTCTTCAGCGGCACTGTACCTAGTCCTACTGATCGACGAGGTAGAGCACATCCTGCGGATCAGCAACAACCTGGAGATCAAGCCCAGCATTCCGGGGTAGCCTCCAGAGTGATACCTACTGGAGGAGAGTCACCAGTTCGGCCCGTCCAACCCGCAGAGCCAGATGATGGTACCTTAGTAGGCCTCATCAGAACCATGATAGCTTCCCAGGATCGTCGAAGCGACGCCCTGCACCAGACAGTTCAAGATGCTTTGACCCGAGGCGGTCATCCAGGGAACCAGGCGGCGAGCAGCTTCAAGCGATTGAACCCTCCTTTCTTCGACGGCATCGAGGATGCGATTGCCGCGGATGCATGGCTTCAGGATACCGAGGTGATTCTGGAAGCAGCCAGGACACCCGAGAATGAGAAGGTGGCGGTGGTATGCTTGTAGTTGTTGGATTTTGCTCATAATTGGTGGGCGGCACAAGCCATGGGATTAGTGGCACCCATTGCTTGGGCAGCTTTTAGAGAGAGATTCTAGATGAAGTATTTCGATGCTGTGGCTCGGTACGACCTGCAGACCAGATTTACCAACTTGAAGCAAGGAGGCAGAACAGTCGACAGTTATGCATCGGAGTTTTCTAGACTCAGCAGGTTTGCCCCCACCTTGGTGGCGACCGAGTTTGATAGGGCCCAGCGGTTCCAATAGGGACTACATTTGGAGATCTTGTTGGCAGTTGAGCAGTTCGAGCACCAGACGTTCGATGCAGTCTTGAGAGCAGCTAGGAGGCATGAGTACACCTCCCAGAGGATCGTAGATAGGACCGGAAAGTAGGAAGCGGTCCCACAGTCAGATGCACCAGTCATCAGCTCCAGCCCCGACAGCTAGGGGATTGACCATTGGAACTCCGAGGCGGGCGGCCTCAGTAACGTCGGTTCAGCATTCGACCCCGACGTACCCGCAGCAGCAGAAGCAGAAGCAGACTTCCGCGATGGGATGTTCTCATTGCGGGAAGCCAGGCCATGTAGTGGCAGACTGTCTTAGGGCGCAGGGATTATGCCTGGCTTGTGGAGCAGCAGATCATAGGATAGGGGCTTGCCCGAATAGGGGTGGTTCATCAGCATCCAACCCTTCTAGCTCTTCGGTGAGAGGACCGGCCCCAGCACCAGTTCAGCAGCAGCAGTATCAGTCTTCGAGGCCCTTGCCGCCTCAGTCTCAGGCATTCCAGCAACAGCACCCCCAGCAGTATGCACAAGCTCAAGCTCAGACCCAGAATAGGCAGAGAGGTTTCCAACAGAGGGGACCAGCAGCCAGAGGACAAGGTCAGGCCATGATGATGGCTATGGAAGAAGAAGTTGCACCAGGTGAGGTTATGGCAGGTACTATTCTCGTCAACTCCTTTCCAGCTTCGGTATTGTTTGATTCTGGTGCATCGTATTCATTCATGTCTGCACGATTCACGACACGGATAGGATTGGAGCCCGAGTCATTATCAGTGAGGCTTAATATACTTACTGGTAATGGTCTTGTGGGAGTAGATCGAGTATTTTCCTCGTGTCGGATCGTAGTTAGCGGTAGGGAGTTCCCCGCTAGATTCATAGAGTTTCCTATGGCAGACTATGATGTAGTCCTAGGCATGGATTGGTTGAGGAACCAGTATGCTAGGATAGACTGCCATATTGGCAGAGTTATCTTTAGTATCCCGGGCGAGCCAGAATTTTCGTTTTCCAGAGGCGCAGTGGAGCCATCTTCCCCAGCATTGCGGATGGCAGTAGCAGCAGTACAGTTACCCCGGATAGTTGAAGAGTTTCTAGATGTCTTTCCAGAGGAGCTTCCAGGGATGCCGCCAGAACGGGAGATTGAGTTCACTATAGACTTGATTCCCGGGATAGCACCAGTATCGGAGCGAGTCTACAGGATGACACCTTCAGAGTTGGAGATTTTGTACAAGATGATTGAAGAACTGAGGACCAAGGGATTCATCCGTGCAAGTGGATCGCCTTGGGGAGCCCCGATGCTTCTTGTAAAAAAGAAGGATGGTACGTCCAGGCTATGTGTTGATTATCGTACCTTGAATTCGGTGACAATCAAGAACAGATACCCTCTTCCGAGGATAGATGACTTGTTTGATCAACTCAGAGGGGCTTCAGTGTTCTCGAAGATCGACTTGCGGTCAGGATACCATCAGATCAGAGTCAGAGAACAGGACATCCCGAAGACAGCATTCAGATCGAGGTATGGACATTGGGAGTTCCTTGTTATGCCCTTTGGAGCGACCAATGCGCCGGCCGTATTCATGGACCTCATGAATCACATTTTCATGCCTTACTTGGATCAATTTGTGATCGTGTTCCTAGATGATATCCTGGTCTACAGCAAGAGTGAAGTAGAGCATGAGCAGCATCTCAGAGTCGTCCTTCAGACGCTTAGGGAGCATCAGTTGTACGCCAAGTTCAGTAAATACAAGTTCTGGCTCGATCGCATTTCGTACTTGGGTCATATCATTACCCGAGGAGGAGTGGAAGTGGATCCCCAGAAGATTGTGGCTATCGAGTCATGGCCGGTACCCAGCTCAGTGGCAGAGGTTCGCAGCTTCCTTGGATTGGCCGGCTACTACCGGCGGTTCGTTTCAGATTTCGCAAGGATTTCAGCGCCGATGACCCAGTTGACCCGCAAAGATGTGCCGTTTGTTTGGACAGCAGAGTGTCAAGAGTCATTTGAGAAGTTGAAGCGAGGTTTGATAACGGCTCCCATTCTCGCCCTTCCAAATGGGACCGGAGGATTCACAGTTTATTGCGACGCTTCAGGCAGAGGATTGGGGTGTGTCTTGATGCAGCATGGGAAGGTAATATCTTATGCGTCATGTCAACTGCGTGATCATGAGAAGAATTACCCGACCCACGACTTGGAATTGGCGGCGGTAGTGTTTGCTTTGAAGTTGTAGAGACACTACTTGTACGGAGATAAAGTGGAGATATTTACTGATCATAAGAGCCTGAAGTATATTTTCACCCAGAAGGACCTTAATATGCGGCAGAGAAGATGGCTCGAGCTACTAGTGGACTACGATGTGGATTTGTAGTATCATCCCGGAAAGGCCAACGTGGTAGCAGATGCATTGAGCAGGAGAGCCGGAGTTTATCTCCTGACGGCGCAACCAGAATTATTGGCAGATCTTCAGAAGATGGGAATTGAAGTGGTTCTTCCAACCAGCGTGGCATTGATGGCCAGCCTACAGGTTCAGCCCAACATAGTTGAGAGAATCCGGATGGCGCAGTCAACAGATTCTAAGATCCAGCGACTCAGAGCAGAGTGTGAAGCAGGAAGAAGGCCAGAGTTATGTATCCATGAAGACGGTACACTTCGGTACGGCACTCGTCTTTATGTACCCAGTGGAGATATCAGACGGAAAGTCATGGCAGAAGCCCACAGTTCACAATATTCTATTCATCCGGGTGGTACGAAGATGTACCGTGATATTCGTCAGCATTTCTGGTGGAATGGCATGAAGAGGGAGATAGCCCGGTTTGTCTCTCGTTGTTTGGTTTGCCAACAGGTTAAAGCTGAACATCAGAGGCCCGCTGGACTTCTTCAACCCTTACCGATCCCAGAATAGAAATGGGAACATATAACCATGGATTTCGTGATCGAATTGCCCAGATCTCCGGTCGGCAGAGATGCTATTTGGGTAATTGTGGACAGGCTTACCAAGGTGGCACACTTTCTCCCATTCAGAGTTGGACAGTCGACGACGCAGTTAGCAGAGATGTATCTCAGGCAGATCGTCAGGCTTCACGGTGTGCCAGTCAGCATCACCTCAGACAGGAATTCAAGATTCACATCACATTTTTGGCACAGCTTGCAGAAGAGTTTGGGGACTCGCCTTCAGTTCAGCTCAGCATATCACCCGCAGACGGATGGTCAATCAGAGCGCACAATCCAGACTCTTGAATATATGTTGAGATCCTGTACCCTTGACTTCGGTGGTTCATGGGAGAATCATCTGCACCTGGTAGAATTCTCGTACAACAACAGTTATCAGGCCAGTATCCAGATGGCACCCTTCGAGGCTCTTTATGGCAGGAAGTGCAGATCCCCGCTAGCATGGGATGATGTCGGAGAGAGGCAGATGCTCGGACCCGAGTTGATTTCCCAAACGGTTGAAGTGGTCAGGAAGGTCAGAGATCACCTCCGAGTTGCCCAGGACTGCCAGCGCCATTGGGCCGATGCTCATCGGCGTCCCTTAGAATTTGCTGTCGGCGACCATGTATTCCTTAGGATCTCGCCTAACCGCGGCGTCATTCGCTTTGGCATGCGGGGGAAAGCTTAGTCCTAGGTATATAGGGCCGTTCGATATTCTAGAGCGAGTAGGAGATGTATCCTATCGTCTCGCTCTTCCGCCGTCGCTAAGTAAGGTGCATGATGTATTCCATGTGTCCCAATTACGATGGTATATTCCGGACCCGAGCCACGTCCTAGACCATTCGGAATTGGTTGTTGGTACCAACCTTTCGTATGAGGAGAGGCCCGTGTCTATATTGGACCGGAGGGAGAAGAAACTCAAGAACAAGACTATTAAATTAGTCCGTGTTGCTTGGGGTCATCACTCTCTAGGTGAGTCAACGTGGGAGCGTGAGGACGACATCCGATCGCGATATCCCTACCTGTTTAACTCGTGAGGTATAATATCTTTCTTATGCCTTACGTTTTCCCTTCCTTGCTTGCATTGTATGATTGCATGATTGAACTGCTTAGTGTAGCTTGCCTGTGCTTAGTGTAGCTTGTCGTGGCAATCTCTAGCTCCTTGATTAAATTTCGAGGACGGAATTCTTTTAAGGTGGGGAGAGTTGTCACCCTCATTTCCAGTATTTTCCTGTATTTCGTATTTATACTCGTATCTGGATTTTGGCATGTATTTTTTTTTCAGCTTGTGGAATTTCGGTATTTCTCGTATTTGGGTTTTTGGCTTGGCTCGATTTTATTGGGGATGGTTCGGTTTTATGTGTTGGAACACCCTAGCCCTATGCTACACCCTCAACCCACCACAACTCTCCCTCTTTATATCCCCACCTACCACTCTCTCTCCTCATAAACACCATTAATTTCCTTCTTCTTCTTCTTCTCCTTCCTCCACAACTCTCCTAACCCTAGGCAAGTGCATCTTGCCACTACATGAGAACCCACTTTTTCTTGTCCATTTGCTAGATTAGGACATGGAGACAAACATTAGAACTTGGGTTTTTGTGATTTGGAGCCTCCTTTATTATAGATCTAAGTTATTGCTATTTTCAGATTTTACATATTTTGATCCATTTTGGTTGGTTTTCTTTGAGTTCTGATGTTTCCATGTGGAAGAGCTTTCAGTTTCACACCAGTTGGAGCCTTGGTAATCCGGATTTGGAGTTCGGATGGCCAAGTTATGAACTTTTAAAGTTTTGGTTTCAGCCAGGTGTTCTTGCTGTTTGGAGAAGACAGTGAGCAGTGTGCAGAGCTGTTTAGCTTACGCACACTGAGCTGCGCTGCGCTCTTTAGCGTGCGTACGCAGACTTGGGTACGCTCCCTGTTGGAAGCGTGCTCCCTTGAGCGTGCGTGACTTTTCACGCACACTGCTCCCTTCAGCGTGCGTGACTTTTCACGCACACTGCTCCCTTGAGCGTGCGTGACTTTTCACCTACGCTGCTCCCTGTAGCGTGCGTGACTATCACCTACGCTGTTCTCTCAGCGTGCGTGACTTTTCACCTATGCTGCTCCCTGTAGCGTGCGTGACTTTCACCTACGCTGCTCTCTCAGCGTGCGTGACTTTCACCTACGCTGCTCTCTCAGCGTGCGTGACTTTTCACCTACGCTGCTCCCTGTAGCGTGCGTGACTTTTCACCTACGCTGCTCCCTGTAGCGTGCGTGACTTTCACGTATGCAGCACCCTCAGCGTGCATGATTTTTCGTACGCTGCTCCCCTGACCCCCTTGCTTAATCCATTAGCTCTTGGAGTTCTGGTTTTATTTCCTTAAGCTTGGCTCTTCTATAGCCCTGTATTTTGATATTTTATTAGATATTTTATGCCCATTTTATATCCTTACGCCTTTTTGTCATGAACTTGATTTTACTTAACATGTTTGGAATGACTATTGTACATGACATGTATGACAAGGAACTAGCATAACACGACAGTGACCCGTAGTGGTGCACTCCTGACATGACCAACCTGACATGATAGTGGCCCGTCGTGGCGCACTCCTGACAAGTACCCTGACATGATTTATCTTGATAACTTAACTTGACTTGCCTTGACACCGTGGATGGTTCTTTTGCTTGCTTGTTAAAATCCACTTGTCCTGTCTTGCATCATGTCTAGGATGGGACTCCTGAGTACCACGGTCAGGAGCTCCTACTAAAATGGATTAAGGTTAATAACTAGAATAACACAGTAGTCATGAAGAGATGACACAGCTACAGGCAATCTCGTTACCTGGGCGCTCTTGGGATCTGTAGCCTGCCGTCGAGTAGGGCACATTTCCAGCGCACCGTCGAGTGTTGCACCCTCTAAGTCACCTAAGGGTACATTTGTCTTCTGGGCGATGTACCCACCTGAATTCAACCCTAATCTTTCGTCCTGGGTAGCCTGGATGGTCTGCAGGGCTTGTAGCTGTGGAACAATCTCACTGCATCTTGTTAGTAATTAGGCCTGTGATAACCCTAGTTAGTTAAAGTAGTAAGCCGTAGGATCTGCTTGGCCGTGATTGATTGAATGAGGTATAACCAGTTTAGCCATGTCTTGATCCCGTACAAGATTGTTTTCTGTCTTGATTTCTTGCATTATTATCTTGTCGATAAATGGTGGGAAACCAAGTTCTGTTCAGATGAAGGGTTACAACCCTGGTCCTTGTTTGGTTTACGGGTTGTAACCTGGCTATCGGAATAGTTCCATGGTAATCTCGTCGTATATCATCCTGACATGTTTTTATTCGTTTTAATTTTAATATTAGATTTTCTGTGCTATTTGTTGGCTTTTGTTCTTATTTCGTGGCCCCCTTGTGGCACTTGCTCTTTCTGGGGTTGACCCAGCTGGTTTTGTGTGGCCAGATTTCGGAGCAGCTCCCGAGGATCTACCAAGCTTCCAGCCCAATGGTGAACACTAGACGGAATCCGGGCCAAGAGTGGGTTTTCTATTTTGTTTCGCTCACTCTATTGTAAAAATTATTCTTTTGAGGGCGTTTAGCCGACGAGCACCTGTTAGCTCGGAGCACTTTTACTTACTGTCTGCCTACGGGCTGTAAACATGATTGACAAATCCTAGGGTTGATCATGTATGACTAAACTCTTGCTAGTCCTAACATTTTGTAACGACTAGCTTCATGATCAGCTGAATATGTAATATTTGGGATGCCTTATTATTGTATATTTAATGATCATACATCTTGCGACTTTACCTACTTGTGGTGATTGAGACACTAGGCTTGTTCATGACCATAAGAGACTGTTGGCTTGTAGAAAACCCTCACATATCTAGACAGCCGTGACCGTATATCGAGGTGGTTTCCATTTCAATATACGTAGCTGGCTATGTCTGCCCCCGCTCTCCAGTATTCTGGTTCTGGGGCGTGACATAGGTTTAAGTGGTGGCCCATGTAGGTCTTGTCAATCAAGAAATGTGAGGGTTTACCAGATAGATGTCTCAATCAGTACTCGTCATTGATCTCTGTTCGTGTCTTCTGAATCCCTGGAATCTTGCCCTGATCCTGTGCTTATATCATTGATCTGTCCTGGTCCTTTCCTTATTGTTTCCTGTGTCGTCTTCTTCAGCGGCACTGTACCTAGTCCTACTGATCGACGAGGTAGGAGCACATCCCTGCGGATCAGCAACAACCTGGAGATCAAGCCCAGCATTCCGGGGTAGCCTCCAGAGTGATACCTACTGGAGGAGAGTCACCAGTTCGGCCCGTCCAATCCGCAGAGCCAGATGATGGTACCTTAGTAGGCCTCATCAGAACCATGATAGCTTCCCAGGATCGTCGAAGCGACGCCCTGCACCAGACAGTTCAAGATGCTTTGACCCGAGGCGGTCATCCAGGGAACCAGGCGGCGAGCAGCTTCAAGCGATTGAACCCTCCTTTCTTCGACGGCACCGAGGATGCGATTGCCGCGGATGCATGGCTTCAGGATACCGAGGTGATTCTGGAAGCAGCCAGGACACCCGAGAATGAGAAGGTGGCGGTGGTACGCCTGCAGTTGTTGGATTTAGCTCATAATTGGTGGGCGGCACAAGCCATGGGATTAGTGGCACCCATTGCTTGGGCAGCTTTTTAGAGAGAGATTCCTAGACGAAGTATTTCGATGCTGTGGCTCGGTACGACCTGCAGACCAGATTTACCAACTTGAAGCAAGGAGGCAGAACAGTCGACAGTTATGTATCGGAGTTTTCTAGACTCAGCAGGTTTGCCCCCACCTTGGTGGCGACCGAGTTTGATAGGGCCCAGCGGTTCCAACAGGGACTACATTTGGAGATCTTGTTGACAGTTAAGCAGTTCGAGCACCAAACGTTCGATGCAGTCTTGAGAGCAGCTAGGAGGCATGAGTACACCTCCCAGAGGATCGTGGATAGGACCGGAAGTAGGAAGCGGTCCCACAGTCAGATGCACCAGTCATCAGCTCCAGCCCCGGCAGCTAGGGGATTGACCATTGGAACTCCGAGGCGGGCGGCCTCAGTAACGTCGGTTCAGCAGACGTACCCGCAGCAGCAGAAGCAGAAGCAGACTTCCGCGATGGGATGTTCTCATTGCGGGAAGCCAGGCCATGTAGTGGCAGACTGTCTTAGGGCGCAGGGATTGTGCCTGGCTTATGGAGCAGCAGATCATAGGATAGGGGCTTGCCCGAATAGGGGTGGTTCATCAGCATCCAACCCTTCTAGCTCTTCGGTGAGAGGACCGGCCCCAGCACCAGTTCAGCAGCAGCAGTATCAGTCTTCGAGGCCCTTGCCGCCGTAGTCTCAGGCATTCCAGCAACAACACCCCCAGCAGTATGCACAAGCTCAAGCTCAGACCCAGAATAGGCAGAGAGGTTTCCAGCAGAGGGGACCAGCAGCCAGAGGACAAGGTCAGGCCATGATGATGGCTATGGAAGAAGAAGTTGCACCAGGTGAGGTTATGGCAGGTACTATTCTCGTCAACTCCTTTCCAGCTTCGGTATTGTTTGATTCTGGTGCATCGTATTCATTCATGTCTGCACGATTCACGACACGGATAGGATTGGAGCCCGAGTCATTATCAGTGAGGCTCAATATACTTACTAGTAATGGTCTTGTGGGAGTAGATCGAGTATTTTCCTCATATCGGATCGTAGTTAGCGGTAGGGAGTTCCCCGCTAGATTCATAGAGTTTCCTATGGCAGACTATGATGTAGTCCTAGGTATGGATTGGTTGAGGAACCAGTATGCTAGGATAGACTGCCATATTGGCAGAGTTATCTTTAGTATCCCCGGCGAGCCAGAATTTTATTTTCCAGAGGCGCAGTGGAGCCATCTTCCCCAGCATTGCGGATGGCAGTAGCAGCAGTACAGTTACCCCGGATAGTTGAAGAGTTTCTAGATGTCTTTCCAGAGGAGCTTCCAGGGATGCCGCCAGAACGGGAGATTGAGTTCACTATAGACTTGATTCCCGGGATAGCACCAGTATCGGAGCGAGTCTACAGGATGACACCTTCAGAGTTGGAGATTTTGTACAAGATGATTGAAGAACTGAGGACCAAGGGATTCATCCGTGCAAGTGGATCGCCTTGGGGAGCCCCGATGCTTCTTGTGAAAAAGAAGGATGGTACGTCCAGGCTATGTGTTGATTATCGTACCTTGAATTCGGTGACAATCAAGAACAGATACCCTCTTCCGAGGATAGATGACTTGTTTGATCAACTCAGAGGGGCTTCAGTGTTCTCGAAGATCGACTTGCGGTCAGGATACCATCAGATCAGAGTCAGAGAATAGGACATCCCGAAGACAGCATTCAGATCGAGGTATGGACATTGGGAGTTCCTTGTTATGCCCTTTGGAGCGACCAATGCGCCGGCCGTATTCATGGACCTCATGAATCGCATTTTCATGCCTTACTTGGATCAATTTGTGATCGTGTTCCTAGATGATATCCTGGTCTACAGCAAGAGTGAAGTAGAGCATGAGCAACATCTCAGAGTCGTCCTTCAGACGCTTAGGGAGCATCAGTTGTACGCCAAGTTCAGTAAATGCGAGTTCTGGCTCGATCGCATTTTGTACTTGGGTCATATCATTACCCGAGGAGGAGTGGAAGTGGATCCCCAGAAGATTGTGGCTATCGAGTCATGGCCGGTACCCAGCTCAGTGGCAGAGGTTCGCAGCTTCCTTGGATTGGTCGGCTACTACCGGCGGTTCGTTTCAGATTTCGCAAGGATTTCAGCGCCGATGACCCAGTTGACCCGCAAAGATGTACCGTTTATTTGGACAGCAGAGTGTCAGGAGTCATTTGAGAAGTTGAAGCGAGGTTTGATAACGGCTCCCATTCTCGCCCTTCCAAATGGGACCGGAGGATTCACAGTTTATTGTGACGCTTCAGGCAGAGGATTGGGGTGTGTCTTGATGCAGCATGGGAAGGTAATATCTTATGCGTCACGTCAACTGCGTGATCATGAGAAGAATTACCCGACCCACGACTTGGAATTGGCGGCGGTAGTGTTTGCTTTGAAGTTGTGGAGACACTACTTGTACGGAGATAAAGTGGAGATATTTACTGATCATAAGAGCCTGAAGTATGTTTTCACCCAGAAGGACCTTAATATGCGGCAGAGAAGATGGCTCGAGCTACTAGTGGACTATGATGTGGATTTGCAGTATCATCCTGGAAAGGCCTACGTGGTAGCAGATGCATTGAGCAGGAGAGCCGGAGTTTATCTCCTGACGGCGCAACCAGAATTATTGGCAGATCTTCAGAAGATGGGAATTGAAGTGGTTCTTCCAACCAGCGTGGCATTGATGGCCAGCCTACAGGTTCAGTCCAGCATAGTTGAGAGAATCCGGATGGCGCAGTCAACAGATTCTAAGATCCAGCGACTCAGAGCAGAGTGTGAAGCAGGAAGAAGGCCAGAGTTATGTATCCATGAAGACGGTACACTTCGGCACGGCACTCGTCTTTGTGTACCCAGTGGAGATATCAGACGGAAAGTCATAGCAGAAGCCCACAGTTCACAATATTCTATTCATCCGGGTGGTACGAAGATGTACCGTAATATTCGTCAGTATTTCTGGTGGAATGGCATGAAGAGGGAGATAGCCCGGTTTGTCTCTCGTTGTTTGGTTTGCCAACAGGTTAAAGCTGAACATCAGAGGCCCGCTGGACTTCTTCAACCCTTACCGATCCCAGAATAGAAATGGGAACATATAACCATGGATTTCGTGACCGGATTGCCCAGATCTCCGGTCGGCAGAGATGCTATTTGGGTAATTATGGACAGGCTTACCAAGGTGGCACACTTTCTCCCATTCAGAGTTGGACAGTCGACGACGCAGTTAGCAGAGATATATCTCAGGCAGATCGTCAGGCTTCACGGTGTGCCAGTCAGCATCACCTCAGACAGGGATTCAAGATTCACATCACATTTTTGGCGCAGCTTACAGAAGAGTTTGGGGACTCGCCTTCAGTTCAGCTCAGCATATCACCCGCAGACGGATGGTCAATCAGAGCGCACAATCCAGACTCTTGAAGATATGTTAAGATCCTGTACCCTTGACTTCGGTGGTTCATGGGAGAATCATCTGCACCTGGTAGAATTCTCGTACAACAACAGTTATCAGGCCAGTATCCAGATGGCACCCTTCGAGGCTCTTTATGGCAGGAAGTGCAGATCCCCGCTAGCATGGGATGATGTCGGAGAGAGGCAGATGCTCGGACCCGAGTTGATTTCCCAAACGGTTGAAGTGGTCAGGAAGGTCAGAGATCACCTCCGAGTTGCCCAGGACCGCCAGCGCCATTGGGCCGATGCTCATCGGCGTCCCTTAGAATTTGCTGTCGGCGACCATGTATTCCTTAGGATCTCGCCTAACCGCGGCGTCATTCGCTTTGGCGTGCGGGGGAAAGCTTAGTCCTAGGTATATAGGGCCGTTCGATATTCTAGAGCGAGTAGGAGATGTATCCTATCGTCTCGCTCTTCCGCCGTCGCTAAGTGAGGTACATGATGTATTCCATGTGTCCCAATTACGACGGTATATTCCGGACCCGAGCCACGTCCTAGACCATTCGGAATTGGTTGTTGGTACCAACCTTTCGCATGAGAAGAGGCCCGTGTCTATATTGGACCGGAGGGAGAAGATACTCAAGAACAAGACTATTAAATTAGTCCGTATTGCTTGGGGTCATCACTCTCTAGGTGAGTCAACGTGGGAGCGTGAGGACGACATCCGATCGCGATATCCCTACCTGTTTAACTCGTGAGGTATAATGTCTTTCTTATGCCTTACGTTTTCCCTTCCTTGCTTGCATTGTATGATTGCATGATTGAACTGCTTAGTGTAGCTTGCCTGTGCTTAGTGTAGCTTGTCGTGGCAATCTCTAGCTCCTTGATTAAATTTTGAGGACGGAATTCTTTTAAGGTGGGGAGAGTTGTCACCGTCATTTCCAGTATTTTCCTGTATTTCGTATTTATACTCGTATCTGGATTTTGGCATGTATTTTTTTTTCAGCTTGTGGAATTTCGGTATTTCTCGTATTTGGGTTTTTGGCTTGGCTCGGTTTTATTGGGGATGGTTCGGTTTTATGTGTTGGAATACCCTAGCCCTATGCTACACCCTCAACCCACCACAACTCTCCCTCTTTATATCCCCACCTACCACTCTCTCTTCTCATAAACACCATTAATTTCCTTCTTCTTCTTCTTCTCCTTCCTCCACAACTCTCCTAACCCTAGGCAAGTGTATCTTGCCACTACATGAGAACCCTCTTTTCCTTGTCCATTTGCTAGATTAGGACATGGAGACAAACATTAGAACTTGGGTTTTTGTGATTTGGAGCCTCCTTTGTTATAGATCTAAGTTATTGCTATTTTCAGATTTTACATGTTTTGATCTATTTTGGTTGGTTTTCTTTGAGTTCTGATGTTTCCATGTGGAAGAGCTTTCAGTTTCACACCAGTTGGAGCCTTGGTAATCCGGATTTGGAGTTCGGATGGCCAAGTTATGAACTTTTGAAGTTTTGGTTTCAGCCAGGTGTTCTTGCTGTTTGGAGAAGACAGTGAGCAGTGTGCAGAGCTGTTTAGCTTACGCACACTGAGCTGCGCACGCTCTTTAGCGTGCGTACGCAGACATGGGTACGCTCCCTGTTGGAAGCGTGCTCCTTTGAGCGTGCGTGACTTTTCACGCACACTGCTCCCTTCAGCGTGCGTGACTTTTCACGCACACTGCTCCCTTGAGCGTGCGTGACTTTTCACCTACGCTGCTCCCTGTAGCGTGCGTGACTTTCACCTACGCTGCTCTCTCAGCGTGCGTGACTTTTCACCTACGCTGCTCCCTGTAGCGTGCGTGACTTTCACCTACGCTGCTCTCTCAGCGTGCGTGACTTTCACCTACGCTGCTCCCTGTAGCGTGCGTGACTTTTCACCTACGCTGCTCCCTGTAGCGTGCGTGACTTTCACGTATGCAGCACCCTCAGCGTGCATGATTTTTCGTACGCTGCTCCCCTGACCCCCTTGCTTAATCCATTAGCTCTTGGAGTTCTGGTTTTATTTCCTTAAGCTTGGCTCTTCTATAGCCCTGTATTTTGATATTTTATTAGATATTTTATGCCCATTTTATATCCTTACGCCTTTTTGTCATGAACTTGATTTTACTTAACATGTTTGGAATGACTATTGTACATGACATGTATGACAAGGAACTAGCATAACACGACAGTGACCCGTAGTGGTGCACTCCTGACATGACCAACCTGACATGATAGTGGCCCGTCGTGGCGCACTCCTGACAAGTACCCTGACATGATTTATCTTGATAACTTAACTTGACTTGCCTTGACACCGTGGGTGGTTCTTTTGCTTGCTTGTTAAAATCCACTTGTCCTGTCTTGCATCATGTCTAGGATGGGACTCCTGAGTACCACGGTCAGGAGCTCCTACTAAAATGGATTAAGGTTAATAACTAGAATAACACAGTAGTCATGAAGAGATGACACAGCTACAGGTAATCCCGTTACCTGGGCGCTCTTGGGATCTGTAGCCTGCCGTCGAGTAGGGCACATTTCCAGCGCACCGTCGAGTGTTGCACCCTCTAAGTCACCTAAGGGTACATTTGTCTTCTGGGCGATGTATCCACCTGAATTCAACCCTAATCTTTCGTCCTGGGTAGCCTGGATGGTCTGCAGGGCTTGTAGCTGTGGAACAATCTCACTGCATCTTGTTAGTAATTAGGCCTGTGATAACCCTAGTTAGTTAAAGTAGTAAGCCGTAGGATCTGCTTGGCCGTGATTGATTGAATGAGGTATAACCAGTTTAGCCATGTCTTGATCCCGTACAAGATTGTTTTCTGTCTTGATTTCTTGCATTATTATCTTGTCGATAAATGGTGGGAAACCAAGTTCTGTTCAGATGAAGGGTTACAACCTCGGTCCTTGTTTGGTTTACGGGTTGTAACCTGGCTATCGGAATAGTTCCATGGTAATCTCGTCGTATATCATCCTGACATGTTTTCATTAGTTTTAATTTTAATATTAGATTTTCTGTGCTATTTGTTGGCTTTTGTTCTTATTTCGTGGCTCCCTTGTGGCACTTGCTCTTTCTGGGGTTGACCCAGCTGGTTTTGTGTGGCCAGATTTCGGAGCAGCTCCCGAGGATCTACCAAGCTTCCAGCCCAATGGTGAACACTAGACGGAATCCGGGCCAAGAGTGGGTTTTCTATTTTGTTTCGCTCACTCTATTGTAAAAATTATTCTTTTGAGGCGTTTAGCCGACGGGCACCTGTTAGCTCGGAGCACTTTTACTTACTGTCTGCCTACGGGCTGTAAACATGATTGACCAATCCTAGGGTTGATCATGTATGACTAAACTCTTGCTAGTCCTAACATTTTGTAACGACTAGCTTCATGATCAGCTGAATATGTAATATTTGGGACACCTTATTATTGTATATTTAATGATCATACATCTTGCGACTTTACCTACTTGTGGTGATTGAGACATTAGGCTTGTTCATGACCATAAGAGACTGTTGGCTTGTAGAAAACCCTCACATATCTAGACAGCCGTGACCGTATATCGAGGTGGTTTCCATTTCAATATACGTAGCTGGCTATGTCTGCCCCCGCTCTCCAGTATTCTGGTTCTGGGGCATGACAACTACTACGAACAGGACATCTAAGGAACATAGAAATATATTTCTAATTAACCAGTTTCACCTGTGAACTATGAACACGCTTAACTACCAGAAAAAAGATTCTGGTTCAAACTTTAAATCCCATAACCATCTTGGACTATAAAAAGATCAACTAGATAGCCATCTCAAAGGATTTTTGACAATTTCAGCAAAATACAACCAAATTCCATAATCTAACTTGCAATAGCTGCTGCAGCAAGGTTTCTATACCTTACCTGTTGCTCATTGTCTTACTATGGTACTTAATTCATATCAGCTTATCCAAGTGATTCAGAATCCACATGAGTTCAAAGAACAGAAAATATGAGCAAACATACCAAAAGATGCTAATGCATGTAAATGTATATTTTCTTGGGAGACCCTGATCAATTACTTAACCGTATTGGTCAATTATGGATGTATTTGTGTTATAAAACCGAGCAAGCCATGCCACCCCTTTTGTAATGAGCCAGCTCAAATAATAATTTGTTGGTATGAGAAACTGACAGGATAGATTCCTAAGAAGCTAGAATCAACAATGGTTAACAAACTATTCTGCTCAAATCAAGCCAAGCCCATTCTCGTAATGAGCTGAGTCAAACAAGATTTGTTGTTGTGAAAGACATACTGTGCGGAAACCAATTACCTGTTAAAATTATGTGCTTCAACCCAAATGAGATGCTAGAATCAAGAAAGTATTCAAAATAATGCAATCACACTATGCTAAGAACTGTCAATAAGAGAGACCTTAAACACACTAACTAGAATAAAACAAAGTGCATTTTGAAAGTATAGCTTCTACATAGAAAGAAATTAGAGCCGTGTTCATATAAAAAACAACAAAGAAGTTTACATAAAAAAATGAGCATCGTCTCAAGTTCTCATATTTTATCCAAGAAAGATGAACGGTGCATTTTGCTTCAGCAAACTGCAAATCTAAGCTAATTCTACACAAAGTAGCCTTTAAGCCAACTATAACTATGGTTGAACCTCAGACTAAGTAAGAACCTACATGATTGAACAAAATAGGCAGCTAATTTTTTTACCTAAGGAGGAGGAACGTGGGATTTGGCCATACCCACCCATGCAACAATGCCTACTGCAAGAATACAAACTTTCTAAATTCACAAGAATCCAATAGCTACAAGAAAAAAATTAACCTAATTTTCCATCAGAACCGACCGAAAGAAATAAAGGGAGTAGATACCTAGATGGGGTTTGTGATCCAGCGTCGATGCCGACGTGTCTCCGTGCCGAGGACAACCCCGACCGGATCCCGAACCCACGCCTTTCCGAGCCCTCCTCCGACTCCACTTCCTGTTCTCGACCGAGCGTCGTCCCGCTCATCATGAGCACCGACCTCCCCGATCTTCTGAACCCGAAGCCACAACACCTGGACGACCTCGACCCACCACATCGTTCCCGCCGCCGCCGCTTCCGTCGACGAGCGAGGGGTTGGGAGCTTAGGGCTTAGGGTTCGTGGAAGGAGGGGTTGGGGGCTTAGGGCTTAGAGTGAGACCTAGAGCTAGGGTTTAGAGTGAGACCTAGAGTTAGGGTTTGAGGGAGATTGAAAGGAGGAGATGGGAAATTTTAGGGTTTGGGGAGAGGAGGAAAGAGGGGGCAGAAGGCGAGCAAGGAGAATGAGAGCTCTTCTGAGTAAAATCGGAGGGGGAATGAAATATATTACAGAAAGTTTATTACAAGTTTGCCACCGCTCTAAACTATTAATAACGCTTTATTTTATAAACGTTATAAAAAGCCCAGAATTAGCCCAAACCGTCATAGAAAAAAGGTAATTTTTAACTTGATAACGCTTATGTATCAGCCGTCATTAAAACTCCTTGTCGAGCGTCATTAATATGTCTTTTTGTTGTAGTGTGTCTTCTCCCTCCCCATGCACTATACGTGTTGTATCCACATCACGATATTCCTAATAACTGCTAAGTCTTCTAGACATCCAAAACTATTAGCAGTCATATCCTAACGCACGGCCTACACGCATCGATGATCAGTCAGCACGCAAGTCCGTATCTATATGCGACTCGCGACTTCGTAGCATACAAGTGTCGAGGCCAATAAATGCGGCACACACAAAGGGTGGTCTCTTAACTCTAATTCAAATGCATAAAGAAAACTAAAGTATAGTAATTTGAATCTACATATGATTTTGAAAGAATAATTTTACATTTGCTAGAAATAAATAATAAGTAAAAGCATGGATGATATTAAGCAAGTAAATAAACAGCAAATGCAAGACGTCTTGCCTGATATTGACGTCTGGGTGCCGTGATAATCAAGGTGGCACGAACTGCGACTTTGGTGTTACAACGACTCAAAGGTCCTCCGACGATGACACAGAGTATTCCATCGGGTCAAGAACAGTCAACTTAGTGTAACACCCAGTTTTCCAGAAGTGGGTAACTTTGAAATTTTGTAATTATAATTATTATTTAATGATATTTATTTCATATTATGATTTTAGTGATTTTTAATTATTTTTAAACTATTTAAATTTATGACCTGTGATTTTTGGTGTTTTGCTAGTGAACAGTAGAGACTGCCTACCCTAGAGCCTAGCCATGTGATTAGGGTATTTTTGATATTTTTGGGGTTATTTGATTTTATTATAATTTATTTAAATTTATTTAAATTTATGGGAATTTTTAGAATTTATTTTTTAATTGTTTGAATGAGGGTTGACTAGGTTGACTTGACTAGCAATGACCTTGGTAGCCTAACCTAGATTGGACCTAACCAAGATGGGTCATAACTAACTTAGTGAGCCACTTTGAGAATTAGATGGGTTGGTTAGGGGGGTTGAGTCAAGTTTAGTTATGGTTAAGTGAATTGCAAGAAACTAGGATAGAACCCTTTGTTCTAGGCCATCTATTTCCCTTGATTCAATCCTAGCCATAGGATGAAACCTAAAAAACCCTAACCCTAACTATTATGACCAGCCAAGAGACCCCCCCTGCCTATATAATGTCTCTATGGGGATTTGTGCCTCTTTCTTCAATAGTTTTTTATTTCTTAAGGAAATAGGTAAGCCTTCATTAATTCCTTCCTAGTTTAATCAATAGGACTCCTTTTTGATTGGAATTTCTTCCATTAGGATCTAATCAATGTTCTCTTGCTGTTTGTGGTGTTCAACCTCAGCTTTGGGACAATTTGGAGAAGTTTGCTAGCAAGAGGAACCCCCCATTTGAGGCTTTTTCTTGCATTTTGACACCAATAGGTCCATTAAAATTCGAGTTTCTTTGCATGTAGACCTAGCCCTAAGTGTTCTGGTCCTGTAGGTATGCCTAGACCTAGGTTTCGTGTCTATTTCGTGTCCTAAATGGACACGTATCAGTGTTAGTGTTAAGGTGTTTGTTGAAATGCCCCAAAGGGCATTTCGAGTGATTTTTAGGATTGTAATTGAATAGGAATTTGTGTTTTGGTGTCGCTTAGGGTTTCCCAAGTGTCTGAGTCTGTGTCGTGTCGTTTGGTGTTGCATTGGACTCACTGGACACGTCGCAAGCGTGGGCAGTGTGCGTGTCCTGCTGTTCGGGGGCGATTACGCTCTGGATACGGCTCGAGGACACGTGAAACTTGACACACACCTTGGGGCAGTGTCTGACACGCCACGTGTCAATTTTCAGATGACCACGTGGCGTATCGAGGGAGGAATCACAATCGTACGGGATTTACACTGACACAGTTCACATGAATTTTTGGGTTCGGATACGTGTGTTTTGACACGACACGACGGCACATCGACACGAGTCAGGGTGACACAGTCGTAGCCTGACACTTGGCAAACTCATGGGTGAGTGTACGTGACACGAAGTGTCCTGTGTCGGGTGTACGACACGCGTGCACCTGTGCACGAGACTGCATTGCTGTGTAGTGTCTGTGTTTGATGAATTGGTTCAGTCGTGTTAGACACGTCATGTCTCGATGTGGAGGACACGAGACACTCCCCATGACACGTGCACACCCTATATTATTATTACCAACCCTTAGTCTATAACATTATTGAGTTTTAATGCTCGAAATTGAAGTTTCCCCAGGAGGACTGATACGCAGTCCAGTCCTGCTATTTTACTGTGTTCTTTCCACTTTTAATTGTTTAAATTAATGTTTAATTATCATTTTAATTCTTAGACATGTTTGCTAGTACCTGTTAGTTTGATTTTACTCATTAGATAGGTTTTGTATTAAGGAAAGGGAATTTCGAACATAGAAATGGGACTGTTTGGTATCGACTGATACCTATTATCAGTTTCTGTTTCCTTGTGATTCATTCTATTTAATCTGATTAATTGATGTTTTAAATGGTCCTGATTAATCCTGCATGTCATTTAGTCCATTATTAGTTGATTTTACATGTTGGATTGGGTTTTATTGAGAGGATGGAATATTTGATATGTGGTTTGGACTCGATTGATACCGCATTGAATCTTAAATTCTAGGGACTTAAATCCCTATTAAACCTGATTTTAAAATGATGTTTCAGTTATCATTGAATTGTAACATATGTACTAACTACTGCTAGTTCAGATTTGTGTATTAGATTAGGTTTATGATCATGTAATGGGTTTTCGAAGAATGGACTGATACACAGTATGGGAAAAAAACTGGATTTAATCCCTATTTTTGAACTGATATGATTCCTTTCAATTCCCAGGTTGGGTTCTGGTTATTCTTAGTCATTTGATTGGGCTTTGTTGAAAATTGTGTTGGGGTTTTGGTGGTTGTACTGTCTAATAATTTTATTGTTTAACTGTCTTGATTTTCCTATTAGAACTATCAAAGTGACTCTCATGACACTCATATACACAATTATCCTCACTGTTTGCACTATCACATGTTAATTTGAAAATAACTGATTTGATGATATTGCCATGTTTTAGTCATTTCCAGCTATTCTAGCTCACTGTTAGGATTAGATTCATGTTAGCTAAGTTTCAAAAGGGAAATAGGGATTTGAATTTGGTTGGATTATTTATGAATGTTTGGATATCATGGCCATGTTAATCCTTTCACTGTTAGCCTATTACACTCACTGATTTTGCCATTTCCATGTTTCCTTACTGTAAATTAATTTCCTATTTAACTATCAAGTATTAAAACCTGAGAACACACATGAATACACACCACCGCCTTCACTAAAAACCTGAGAAACGGGACTGAACTTGGTCATATGTAAACTGAGATTTTCATAAGCTAAATCATGTCAAGTTCATAGGTTCTGAAACCTGAGATTGATCCTAAATTCCTGAGATTACACATTCATACATTGCTATGATGTACACACACTTGCATGTCTCACTAGCCCCACACATTGAACCCTCATGCTCACATACACACACAGTTAACATTGACACCCTACACTATGTTATACACACATTGACACTCTATGGGTGGTATACGTATAGGTAGCCTATATGTTATGTGTGTATTCTATATTGTATTATATAGCTATATCAATATGTGTAATATATATTAGAGATATATTGACATGTGTTATGTGAATATGGTTGGTTTATAGGCATGGTATAGCCTATGGCCCATGGATGTGTCTGTGTGTCAGTTTAGAGTCTGGATTGGACTTATGTAGCCTTGTTAGACCTAGAATAGACTAGTTAGGCTAGTATAGGCTTGTTTGACCTATTTTAGACTTGTTGGACCTAGTTTGACCGTAGTTGACCTAGTTTGACTTCTAGGGTTGACCAAAGTTGACCAAGAGTTGACTTTGGCCTAGATTGACCTAGAATCATGTAGAATGCATAGTAGGACTTCATTATATCATTTTAGACTTGTTGTGACTTGTGCTGTTCTGATTAGGAGCCAGACACCTCTCCTCGGACAGTACATTTCATCCGGACACTCAGATACAGGCAAGTACATTCTCTGATCATTTCATATCCTGCTTAGAATTATTTTCCTGCATTAAATTACTTTACTTGATACTGTCACGTTGGTCACACGAATTAGTACAATATGGATCCCTCCCTGAGATGTTATCCCTTCAGGGAGCATCGGGTACTCTATGTTCTGTGCGTTTCACTTACATAGCGTATCATATGCTTCTTTGGTTCTTTGATCACTTGTGACATATACCCATATGATCACAGAGTCTTCTTTGAATCCTTATCCCATTTGTGGGACTACTATGTACCACCCTTCGGGGGCATATCACCCTTTGGGGGCTTATCACCTTCGGAGGCTTATCACCCTTTGGGGGCATATCACCCTTTGGAGGCTTATCACCCTTCGGGGGCATATCACCCTTTGGGGGCTTATCACCTTTCGGAGGCTTACCACCCTTCGGGGGCTGTTACATAGAATCATAACATAACCTGGTTGGATCCTTGTGTATTAATTGGGGGTACGGGGGAGTATAAATAGCCATGTGAACAATTCTAAAGTAGAATAGCCATGTACGCCTCTTTAGTATAACCATGTACAAATCAAGCCGTTCATATGTCGACTTTGTGCTCTAAATTACTAGGCACTGGTAGCTCTTTACTTATAGTAGATATTTCTATTACAGTTCTCTCTCTCTGTTTACATACTGTATTTCTTCAGTATCTATATCTTACTTTACTGTATGATTATATTTTCTAACCTGCTATGAACTGTTGAGATGTACTGTACTCGCTCCTGTCCTGACTGGACCTGTTGAAAATATTACAGAGGACGAGGTGGAGGCCTGGGAGGATACCTTCTACGGGACAGCTCTAGCTGAGGACATCACCTCCACTGCCTAGACTAGTTTAGTTAGGTCTTATCTTATTTTTATGTTGTCTGGAGACTGTTTAGCTAGACTTTACTTTTGTTCAGAGATGTTGAGTTGTATATATTCTTTCATATTCAGTAGCTGAGACCATGTATCTCTGGATATTTGCTGGGATTTTACCTTAGACTATTCTATCTTCTGTATTTCCTTGAGTTCTATATCATATCGTGCTTTCTTCCTCCTTAGTTGTGATTGAGTTCATTTACGCTTAGTATTACATTGCTAGATGTATGTTGACCTAGGACAACGTTCTACCGCCGACACTGCGGCGTAGGCTGGGCGTTGTTACGTTCTCGTACCCTCACAGTGGGTGCGGGTTGTGACACGTTTTAGTGGTGGCCCATGCAGGTCGAGTTTATGTGGTATTCGAACTTGAGTATCACTACAGCCTGCAGTCGAATTTGGATATATTTTGTAGTACTCAATCACAGTAGGATTCCTTGAACGATTCCTGGGATGACCCTTGAGAATCTTATTTAAACTTCAATTTGAATCATTTCCCTTGTTTTGTTGCTCTCACTCCTTGATTATTGAATTTGATTTTGTTGGATCGTTGTTGATTTGATTTTCCTATCGAGATGAATTTTTATGGCCTGAGTTACGATATTTTTCTGATAACATATGTCGACGGGAATACAGGGATGGTAAAATATCTGCTTGGTTATGGAACCTAGAGTTTCGCAGCTATATTAGCTGGCGTGGCAAAAACATAGAGACCTGACTTCGGATGTACGTATCTTGGTTATGAGATTTGGAATTTCTCGCAGCTATACTAGTCGGCATAGCGAGAATTTCCAGACGACATGATTATAGAGGTGCATGCCCCTGTTATGGACTCTACCGTTTATCGCAGCCTTGCTTACTAGCGTGGCGGAGATTCTGAGTATCATGATTTTGGACAGACGCATATGATTATCAGATTGTATCTTGGAAAGGTTCTTAAATATATTATCTCTATCTTTATTCCAGTTATTATAAATTGTTTTCCATCATCAAATAATTTAGGAGTAGAGATCTTTTAGCTTTATAGAGCTTATGCATATGTAGTTCTTTCTTAGTGTGATAATTTGATGACTTGTGATAAGGCCCTTGTCTTAGGAATGATAGTATAGCCTGGCTTAAAATAGTGATTCTTGTAGCTAGTTCTCCTTTGTTGATATTTAGTTTTTCAGCCTTGATGATTGATTTTTTTTTTCTTTCAGTATGGCACCCATGACCCGAGCCCGTCACCTGAGAGCAGCTGCAGCTACTGAGAGTGTGCCTCCACCTCCTACTGTTCAGGAGGTAGTCCTCTATCTGATCAGGGGGTGGTGGCACCTCCTGCCATTGAGGAGATGGTGGTAGCCTCGCCAGAGAGTCTTCCTTTATCTGTCGTTCAGGAAAGAGTTGCGGATTTGCCTGAGACCGAGAGCCTTCCCCTACCCCTTGGGATGGTACTCCCTACTGTACCACCCGGAGGATTGTTACTTGATGCAGCCCAGATGTTTGGATATTTCTAAGAGAGACTGTTGGAGTCACAGAGAGTTCATGAGGAGGCCATGAGGGAGCAAATATAGAGGTTGCTACGTCTGCGGGACTCTGTGCTTCTGGGAGGAGAGCCTAGCTCCAAGAGGGCGAAGAGCAGTACCCAGTCCTACCCAGAGTTTGAGGAGTACCCATTTATCCAGCCTATATCATCATACCCAACCCAGTCTCCTGTCCAGCAAAGGCCAGCTGAGCCAGAGCCTATCTGTGCCTACTGCAAGAAGTCTGGACACAAGTGGAACAACTGTAGAAAAAAAACTAGGATTGTGCCTAATCTGTGGTTCATCTGCACACTGGGTGCAGTACTGCCCTGCTATACCTGCCCCAACCAGGGCCCTACTTCCAGGAGGGAGTTCTAGTTCTCAGACCTAGCTGGAGGTGAGTTTTGACCTAACCTTAGTATTCCTTTATGAGAATTTTGATGCATCCCTTGCTTGTATGTTTTGATACCTTGTGATTGCCTAGTACTGTAGCATGGTTGGTATAACTAGATGAGACCCCAGACTGATATTGCATGCCATGACCCCATAGGTTTCGCTTTCCAACTGTATGATTTAAGATAGATTTCTGAGACTATGATTGCTGGGGGCTTAACCTAGAAGGGGTACGATCATCTTAATTTCGAGGACAAAATTTTTATAAGGTGGGTAGGATTCTAACACCGAGTTTTCCAGAAGAGGGTAATTTTAAAATCTTGTAATTATAATTGTTATTGAATGATATTTATTTCATATTATGATTTTTAGTGATTTTTAATTATTTTTAAACTATTTAAATTCATGACCTATGATTTTTGGTGTTTTACTAGTGAACAGTAGAGACTGCCTACCCTAGAGCCTAGCCATGTGATTAGAGTATTTTTGACATTTTTTGGGTTATTTGATTTTATTATAATTTATTTGAATTTATGGGAATTTTTAGAATTTATTTTTGAATTGTTTGAATGAGGGTTGACTAGGTTGACTTGACTAACAATGACCTTGGTAGCCTAACCTAGATTGGACCTAACCTAGATGGGTCATAACTAACTTAGTGAGCCACTTTGAGAATTAGATGGGTTGGTTAGGGGGGTTGAGTCAAGTTTAGTTATGGTTAAGTGAATTTCAAGAAACTAGGATAGAACCCTTTGTTCTAGGCCGTCTATTTCCCTTGATTCAATCCTAGCCATAGGATGAAACCTAAAAACCCTAACCCTAACTATTATGACCAGCCAAGAGACCCCCCCTTGCCTATATAATGTCTCTATGGGAATTTTTGCCTCTTTCTTCAATAGTTCTTCATTTCTTAAGGAAATAGGTAAGCCTTCATTAATTCCTTCCTAGTTTAATCAATTGGACTCCTTTTTGATTGGAATTTCTTCCATTAGGATCTAATCAATGTTCTCTTGCTGTTTGTGGTGTTCAAACTCAGCTTTGGGGCAATTAGGAGAAGTTTGCTAGCAAGAGGAACCCCCCATTTGAGGCTTTTTTTGCATTTTGACACCAATAGGTAAATCAATGTAAACACCATTAAAATTCTAGTTTCTTTGCATGTAGACCTAGTCCTAAGTGTCCTGGTCCTGTAGGTATGCCTAGACCAAGGTTTCGTGTCTATTTCGTGTCCTAAATGGACACGTATCAGTGTTAGTGTTAAGGTGTTTGTTGAAATGCCCCAAAGGGCATTTCGAGTGATTTTTTTGATTGTAATTGAATAGGAATTTGTGTTTTGGTGTCGCTTAGGGTTTCCCAAGTTTCTGAGTCTGTGTCGTGTCGTTTGGTGTTGTATTGGACTCACTGGACATGCCGCGCGCGCGGGCAGTGTGCGTGTCCTGCTGCTCGGGGGCGATTGCGCTCTGGACACGGCTCGAGGACACGTGAAACTTAACACACACCTTGGGGCAGTGTCTGACACGCCACGTGTCAATTTTCAGATGACCACGTGGCGTGTCGAGGGAGGAATCACCATCGCACGGGATTCACACTAACACAGTTCACGTGAATTTTTGGGTTCGGATACGTGTGTTTTGACACGACACGGCGGCACGTCAACACAAGTCAGGATGACACAGTCGTAGCCTGACACTTGGCGAACTCATGGGTGAGTGCACGTGACACGAAGTGTCCTGTGTCCGGTGCACGACATGCGTACACCTGTGCACGAGACTGCACTGCTGTGCAGTGTCCGTGTTTGATGAATTGCTTCAATCGTGTTAGACACGTCATGTCTCGATGTGGAGGACACGAGACACTCCCCATGACACGTGCACACCCTATATTATTATTACCAACCCTTAGTCTATAACATTATTGAGTTTTAATGCTCGAAATTGAAGTTTCCCTAGGAGGACTGATACGCAGTGCAGTCCTGCTATTTTACTGTGTTCTTTCCACTTTTAATTGTTTAAATTAATGTTTAAGTATCACTTTAATTCTTAGACATGTTTGTTAGTACCTGTTAGTTTGATTTTACTCATTAGATAGGTTTGTATTAAGGAAAGGGAATTTCGAACATAGAAATGGGACTGTTTTGGTATCGACTGATACCTATTATCAGTTTGTTTCCTTGTGATTCAATCTATTTTAATCTAATTAATTGATGTTCTAAATGGTCCTGATTAATCCTGCATGTCATTTAGTCCATGATTAGTTGATTTTACAAGTTGGATTGGGTTTTATTGAGAGGATGGAATATTTGATATGTGGTTTGGACTCGATTGATACCGCATTGAATCTTAAATTCTAGGGACTTAAATCCCTATTAAACCTGATTTTAAAATGATGTTTCAGTTATCATTGAATTGTAACATATGTACTAACTACTGCTAGTTCAGATTTGTGTATTAGATTAGGTTTATGATCATGTAATGGGTTTCCGAAGAATGGACTGATACACAGTCTGGGAAAAAAACTGGATTTAATCCCTATTTTTGAACTGATATTGATTCCTTTCAATTCCCAGGTTGGGTTCTGGTTATTCTTAGTCATTTGATTGGGCTTTATTGAAAATTGTGTTGGGGTTTTGGTGGTTGTACTGTCTAATAATTTTATTGTTTAACTGTCTTGATTTTCCTATTAGAACTATCAAAGTGACTCTCATGACACTCATATACACAGTTATCCTCACTGTTTGCACTATCACATGTTAATTTGAAAATAACTGATTTGATGATATTGCCATGTTTCAGTCATTTCCAGCTAAATCATGTCAAGTTCATAGGTTCTGAAACCTGAGATTGATCCTAAATTCCTGAGATTACACATTCACACATTGCTATGATGTACACACACTTGCATGTCTCACTAGCCCCACACATTGAACCCTCATGCTCACACCACACACAGTTAACATTGACACCCTACACTATGTTACACATTGACACTCTATGTGACACTCTCACACTCTCAAGCCTAACACACACTCTTGCACACCCATTAACCACACATGTGAATGCTTGCCCTTCCCTATTCTCTACACATATGTATATATATATATATTAATTATATATATATATATTATATAATATTATATGTATATATATATATATATAGGTATCCTATATTATGTGTGTGTACTATTATATTTATATATAAATGTATGGATGGTATACGTATAGGTAGCCTATATGTTATGTGTGTATTCTATATTGTATTATATAGCTATATCAATATGTGTAATATATATTAGAGATATATTGACATGTGTTATGTGAATATGGTTGGTTCATAGGCATGGTATCGCCTATGGCCCATGGATGTGTCTGTGTGTCAGTTTAGAGTCTGGATTAGACTTGTGTAGCCTTGTTAGACCTAGAATAGACTAGTTAGGCTAGTATAGGCTTGTTTGACCTAGTTTAGACTTGTTGGACCTAGTTTGACCGTAGTTGACCTAGTTTTACTTCTAAGGTTGACCAGAGTTGACTGAGAGTTGAATTTGGCCTAGATTGACCTAGAATCATGTAGAATGCGTAGTAGGACTTCATTATATCATTTTAGACTTGTTGTGATTTGTGCTATTCTGATTAGGAGTCAGACACCTCTCCTCGGACAGTACATTTTATCCGGACACTCAGATACAGGCGAGTACATTCTCTGATCATTTCATATCCTGCTTAGAATTATTTTCTTGCATTAAATTACTTTACTTGATACTGTCACGTTGGTCACACGGATTAGTACAATATGGATCCCTTCCTGAGATGTTATCCCTTAAGGGAGCATCGGGTACTCTATGTTCTGTGCGTTTCACTTACATAGCGTATCATATGCTTCTTTGGTTCTTTGATCACTTGTGACATATACCCATATGATCACAGAGTCTTCTTTGAATCCTTATCCCATTTGTGGGACTACTATGTACCACCCTTCGGGGGCATATCACCCTTTGGGGGCTTATCACCTTTCGGAGGCTTATCACCCTTTGGGGGCATCTCACCCTTTGGGGGCTTATCACCCTTCGGGGGCATATCACCCTTTGGGGGCTTATCACCTTTCGGAGGCTTACCACCCTTCGGGGGCTGTTACATAGAATCATAACATAACCTAGTTGGATCTTTGTGTATTAATTGGGGGTTCGGGGGAGTATAAATAGCCATTTGAACAATTCCAAAGTAGAATAGCCATGTACGCCTCTTTAGTATAGCCATGTACAAATCAAGTTGTTCACATGTCGACTTTGTGCTCTAAATCACTAGTCACTGGTAGCTCTTTACTTATAGTATATATTTCTATTACAGTTCTCTCTCTCTGTTTACATACTGCATTTCTTCAGTATCTATATCTTACTTTACTGCATGATTATATTTTCTAACCTGCTATGAACTGTTGAGATGTACTGTACTCGCTCCTGTCCTGACTGGACCTGTTGAAAATATTACAGAGGACGAGAAGGAGGCCTGGAAGGATACCTTCTACGGGACAGCTCTAGCTGAGGACATCACCCCCACTGTCTAGACTAGTTTAGTTAGGCCTTATCTTATTTTTATGTTGTCTGGAGACTGTTTAGCTAGACTTTACTTTTGTTCAGAGATGTTGAGTTGTATATATTTTGTCATATTCAGTAGCTGAGACCATGTATCTCTGGATATTTGCTGGGATTTTACCTTAGACTATTCTATCTTCTGTATTTCCTTGAGTTCTATATCATATCGTGCTTTCTTCCTCCTTAGTTGTGATTGAGTTCATTTACTGCTTAGTATTACATTGCTAGATGTATGTTGACCTAGGACAGCGTTCTACCGCCGACACTGCGGCGTAGGCTGGGCGTTATTACGTTCTCGTACCCTCACAGTGGGTGCGGGTCGTGACACGTAGTTAGGTTCGACATAAGGTAGTCTTGAACTTGCGAGGAAATAGGATTAAGGGGATTTGTTATGGACAAGATTTGAGGATGACCAAAAGAGAATTTGAGAGAATATGTAATTATAATTATTTTGAAAATGTGCATAATATAAACTAGACATGTTATTGTCTAGAAAATAGTTATATTAGTGAAAACTATGTCATATTAGTTAAAATACTTAGATAATTATAGCTAGTAAATTATTTTAGCAAAAACAAAATAAAATTTAATTTATCAAGATACCTCTTAGCTCAAAACTACATTCAAATTACCACAATTGCATAATAATATATTTTATAATATTTTTAAACTTCTAAGCCAGTTTGGAACTTCTAAGCCATATAAAAATCATGTTACGAATAAAATTTTACAAATATTTATAGGTTTATTTTAAAATAAATGGTTGATAAAATATACTAATAAAATAATATCAATTAATAAAATATTAATAATAGTAAGGGAAATAAAGAACCTAAAAAGAAACAATCAGATACCAACAAAAATAATATATTAATATTAATAAAAATAATAATAATAATAAAAAATATCTCAGTTAACACCAAAAAAATAACAAAAATGAAAAAATATATAATTTAAATTCTGTTCTCTTCGCTCAGAGGAGAGAGAGAAGATCAAAAGAAAAAAAAGATGAGGAGAAAGGGAAAGAGGGGGGGAGAGAGAGAGGGGAGGAGATCGGAGAGGGAAAGAAGGGGGTTTATCGGCAGTGGCACGACACGGCGTGGTGAAGCAGCGCGCGACGGTCGGAGCTGACGGGGGCCGCGGTGCTCGACGGTGGAGGTCGAGATGGGCGAGCGCCGGCGACGAAGGTGCTGGTTCGGGCTCAGAGGCATCGCTTGGCGCGGCTAAGGCGCGGGCTGGCGGTTCAGCCAACGGAGGCGGACGTGCTGGTAGCAGCGGCCAGACGTGGCTAACGACAAGAAGGTTAGGGTTTCCCCTTTCTCTTCTATTTCTGGGTGTGCGGTGATTGCCTTTGTGCCGGCGGCGGAGGGTTTCGGCGGGTGGTGAGGGAGGGTTTCGGCTATGATTATGGATATCAGTTACGCTGGTTTGGCCGGGATACGGAGGAATGCTCGAGGAGAGCGGGAGAATCATGTGGGAGGCCGTGCTGCTCCGATGGCTGGGTGTGCCGGCGGGGCGGATCGGGTGTGGTGGCGAGGTGACGGGACGTGGCTGGTGGGTGCTGCCGTAAGTGGCGGTTATGGTGGTTGTGGGGATGTTGACGAAGATGATGGTGGCGGTTTCAGCGTTCTGGCAGGGTGGTCGGAAGGAGTAGGTGGTCGGAGTTGACCGGAAGATCGGCGGTGGTGGGTGTCACGCCCCGATCCGGGAAATCGCTCGTCCACGCTAGATTTTACCCGAATCATCGTCCTCGCTGGGACGTGATGCCGTACGAGCCTGGAGTTGCGCTCGTGCAAGACAAGATAACAGTTCACATAGTGATTATCTCAAAGTCGTAACATAATCAGCGGAAGGAAACAAAGTAAAACATAAGAATCTCTTTTATTAATAACAAACTGAATATTACAAAGGCTCTGAATAGCCCAACATATCCAATTGGCTACAACGCTCATGATCTTCTCTAGCTCACAAAGGATTGCATTGTGCCATATATTTTGCCTCTTTATAGCCACCAAGTAGTCTTCGGCCGAACATCTCTATGTCGCAAGTCCGAACGCCTATGCGGAAGCCCCTCTTGAACGCCAAGGACTCCATGCCTCGGCACGTCCAAGCCAAGCCCCGCCCCGAGTAAATCATAAGCTGAACCTGCACATAAACTAGTGGGGATTAGTGCTTTCGTCCTCGCTTCGCACTGATCAAGACCCGCTCGCACCCAAACCAAACACTAAATCATTTAGTGAAACATGCAACTTAATTGGGATCTTTCTATTTAGCTTAGGATCAGTTTCATGGCAATCTTCATATATAGCAACTTATCATAAATGTGTCCCATGCCATGTTCCTGCAGCAGATACAGTTAGCCATAATATGAACATAATATAGTTTTCGTTCTCGTCTCCATTCCTCTTTGCCTAGCCTGCCATTGTTAGAATATATAAACAATTATAACATTTCGCGCAACCAACCAATCATAACCGTAAACTTATGCATAAGGGTGGCAGGCCCTGCGCCTGCACCCAACTCTCATCTCAGCCCACCGCCCTAACTATGTGAAGGTCACGGTGTTTCGCACCGTAATGGACTTGGCATCTCTTATGTGTAAGCCTACGATCGCTTCGATAAGGGTTGATAGCCCAATATCTGAAGGATCCCAAACTTACGGATATTATAGCTTATCACAGCACTGGACGGTTGCAATCCGTCCGAATGATGTGCACCATAAATACCACACATAATTCCCTCCTGGGTCGAACGGTCCCGGTGCCCCGGTGTAACCGTCCGAGGAAAGCCGCACCCGTGCACGGGCCATCCGAGTCCATTGACCATGCAATACGTACCATAGCATACAAGTCATATCGTCCAACCAATCTCGTGTTCCATAAACATAGTCCCGCACCATAAACGTATTCGCGTCTCATAAACATAATCCACCATCCATATGGGGAGCTCCGCCGGTGTTATGCCCCAACACATCCATACTGATGCACGACGCCCAACGGCTTAGTCATCTACTACTCATATTCAACGCATACCATTCGTAATCCATTCTCATAGCCTAGTTTCGTAGTTACGTAGTCTTTTCGTAGCATAAGTGCCCGAGGGGACGCTCAGCACCGTAATCAATGTTCTACGCCTAGTGTTCATTGTTCTCGGAGACGTGCACGTGATGCACAACTCGATATTTTCTTTCAATGTTCTACCATCATTGCCCTACCTCGACTCGTACACTTGATACACGTCGCTTCAATTGTTCAATGTTCAATGTTCTACCTTAGTGTTCAACGCATACTAAGGCACCTAATCGTCGAGCCACGCTCGCTAACTCGATAACATATTACGCATACAATGATATCTCTTATTAGACGTGAAAGAATAGGGAGAGAGAGTCAAGAACCCGCCCGCCTTAAGTCGATACGCCTTGCTGTTTGTTTTCCATAAATAAATTCTATTTATTTATTATGTTCTGAGAAAATTATAACTGTAGGAATCTGATCTAGAAGACGATCACTTTATCCCTTGGACGATGCGATGAAGAAGGCTCGGAATTCGAAGAACTTGGACAGCAACTGGGCAATCTCTCTGTTCTCTCTGAATTAAATCTGGTGTCTGTTGAAGGTGGAGAAACTCTCTTTTATAGAGTTTTGGATAACTGCTCTGGACATACGCTCAGTCAGTTACTTGACGTGTGCATAACTGCAGGGACGCGTGGCAAATTTTGGTGGAGACACGTTGGAGTGCGGTTGAGAGTAATGGAGTATATCCAGGAGAGATCGATGGCATGAATGCCATATTGCATAACTTCTGAATGAGTGGGTAACCGAATACAGGACACATGAGAACGTGTATTTACTGTACATTTGAAGTCATTTTGAATGCATTTGCTTTGATACGCTGTCTTTTGGAGAAGCATGACTAGCATACACCGTCTTGTTTGAAGAGGATTCGTATAGAGTCCATACGCTCACTTGGGTAAAAAGAAGTCGTATGGAGTACATACGCTGCCTTGATGAGGAGTCGTATGAAGTCCATACGCTGCCTTGATGAGGAGTCGTATGAAGTCCATACGCTGCCATGATGAGGAGTCGTATGAAGTCCATACGCTGCCTTGATGAGGAGTCGTATGAAGTCCATACGCTGCCTTGATGAGGAGTCGTATAAAGTCCATACGCTGCCTTGATGAGGAGTCGTATAAAGTCCATACGCTGCCTTGATGAGGAGTCGTATAACTGGAGAAGTAGACACGTGGCTGTCCTCAATCTTCTCGAATATGCCATATCTTCCAATAACTGACAAATATCTCTCGAGCGTCGTGTTGCGGATATGACGGCTGACAGACTGTCAGAAATGACAGTAATGATGGCTGTGCATTTATGATGGCTAATGAGCTGTCCTCGTAAAAGATAAAATCAACTCTCGAAAATCCATACGACGGTTAATTCTCCTAAGATAGCTTTTTTGCACGAAAGACGAAGTGTCATATCCCCCACTGAGCGTATGCTGTGCTGTCAGTTGAGAAATAATAAAATATTCACTGAGCGTATGACTTTTGCACTGAGCGTATGGCCTTTAGCTGAGCGTATGGCCTTTGGCTGACTTGGTCTTATGTCAGCGTGTCAGAATTTTTCACACCCTACAAGACCCCCTTCAAAGTTTTCAAACTTTTTGATTTTCAAAAGTTCGAAATTACTTTGAACTTAAAGTGGGAATAAGTCTTGACATGCTGGCACGAGTTTGTTATCTCATCGATATCAGTGCATATCTCTAGGGATTCAGTATTTTGAAAACGGCTGCCGGATGGGCTTCTCTTTCTCCTATAAATAGGCTTTTAAGAACTTTATTCTTTTCTTTACTTTTGCCTTCGTCTTCGAGAGAGAGAATCCAGAGCTCAAGCCTTCTTCTTTTCCAACCTAATCTTCGTCAATGGCACCCAAGCTCGACGCTGTCGCGAAGGGGAAAGGCAAGGCTCCTGCAGAGCCGTCTCGACCCGCCGCCGCCGCCGCAACCACTAGGAGAACCGCCGAACAGCATCTTCCACAGAGCGAACTTCCATTGAAACCCCTATACGGTGAGGATGGGGACTATGAACAGTAACCATCCCTTTTTAGGGCTCTGGTTAGGACAAAATCAGAAAACGTATCCCCTTTTTAGGGTCAATACGTCAGAAAATACACTTCCCTCTTTAGGGTTTAGTCGTATTCCATGTTTTTCGTCTATACGAAAAATATGTTTTGAGCGTATTTCTGTAAGATACGCGTATCTTTGATAGAAATGTCAAAATACGCTGATCTGAAGGAATACGCCATGCCAAGTTGCCTCGTTGAGATACGCTGACTCTCTTGTCAGCGTATTTTTGATGAACATCTTGCTAACCATACGCTGCTCTTTGGAAGATTCCATACGACTGCTTGCTTTGGTTAGACATACACGTAGCTGAGCGTAGGTTAAACTTAGAATCTGTCATACGCTTAGGATAGACTGAACGTAAGTTGATTTTTGAACTTGACATACGCTTAGGATGGACTGAGCGTAAGTTGATCTTTGAACTTGACATACGCTTAGGATGGACTGAGCGTAAGTTGATCTTTGAACTTGTCATCTCTTTGTATTTAAGGATTTTTTAACCTCTTATTTTTCCTTTGTAGTGGATATTCTGGCCCAAGAAGCGCAGTTTGAAGGATGTGCAGGTAGCAATTATAAGAGTGACCTATCCCATGTCCACTTTCCACAGTTTGATGAACCTTCTACGAGAATAGCCATACTGAAAAATCAAGACAGCGAAACCCTGCTGAGTCTGATAAGTGGTCAACCACTGCAGTGTGTGGACAGTGTTACCCACTCAAAACCGGTATTTCTATTCGGGGACGCTATTGACAAAAACTCCCAGCCAGCCTCCGATAAAGTGTTATACTCATATTACCGGGATGGTGATGCGACCCAGCCGATGTACTTGACTGGATTGTCTAAGAGTATCAACTAGCTCGCTTACCATGCGAGTCACCAAAGGCACATAGAATGGGATATTACTCCAACCCGTCAAGCAAAAGCTGGATGGGTAGGGTACAGACAGGGAAGATTTCGCAGTGGTACTGAGCCGCATGTTTCAGTTTTGCGAGGATTATTGCCATCCACAATTCCTTCTGAGGATTCTGCACTTCCGATGCCAGTTAGAGTCTCGATATTCGCGAACGAATTTGCACAGCTAGAAAATGCTGTCTATCCGAAACAGTCCATGAGACTCACTGGTCTCGTGAACCCAGAGAATACCAGATGGACTGCTCTCGTGAGATAGATTCTGAGAGATTATGGAGAACAGTTGAAGGCAATAGGCCTGTACGATGCCATCAAGTGCACTGCTTATGGTTTCAGGCCGAACCCAGATTTGTTCCTGGCACTAGCAGAAAGGTATAACTACCGCACTGGAACTTTTATGACTTTGAGAGGCGAGATGGGATTCGCTCTCCACGAAATGGCATACATTTCTCAGCTGCCGACAGGAGATCTACCGTATGAGGAGTATATCCCGTTTATTGATGAAATGAACAAGATCTCTGACGCCAACCCGCTAATTCTTCATGTATTTGAAGAATTAATGTGCCACTATAGTATCTGTAAGGCCTTTTATAAGGCAAAAGATATAGATTCAGGCTGCTATACTTCGAAGTGGATGGCCTACTTATTCCAAGGCCGCACCGAAGAAACTCAGAAGAAGAAGAAGACCGAACAATATATTGGTCGTTTTAAACCTCTGAGTCAAGCCAAAATTGACAGATTAATCCGGGAGACCACCCATGATGACATCATAATTGAAGAAGATGAAGGCACCTATAAAGCTGGTGATAGGTTAGAGACCTACATAAAGCAAGGTAGCCGGTCTTTATCTAATGAAGGTCATCTGGCCGGATTTCTATACCTTTGGCTGAGGAGATTCGTAGTACCCGGCACCTGTTCGGACTGAGGTTGGTGAGGGAAGCTCGCATTTACCAAGTTCTCCAAAAGCACATACTTCTGTTTCCAGAATAGAGCCTATTCCAGCTTCTTCTTTCACAATGGCAGCAACTCCTGGTTTTGAAACGGGAATAGCAAGGACCATGGCGATGTATTCAGATATTATTTATTCATATCTGGATACATTCTCCAGGCGATTTATGAAGGACGAGACTATGCCTTTTTCCAATCTCCGAACGGCGATTAATTTCCCGCTCTTAGCTTTACGACAGGCTGGTTATGAAACTCAGTGTACTTTCTTTGAGCATCTCCTAGATGATTTAGAAGTAACCATCCACAAATACTGGAAGATCAAGAAAGAAGATATTAAATCCTTGACTGTGGCCGAGATTGCTCAACTGGAACGTAAAGCTCAAACCCAGCAGGCTGCTTTGAAAGAATTCCTCGCTTTGTCATCTGAGAAGTTAATGGCAAAGGATGAGGAAATAGTATCAACTCGTCAGAAGATACAATGTCTGGAAACTGAGGAAATATCTAGAGCTGAAGAACTCCAGAAGCTAAAAGAAGGATTAGCTCGTCTCCAGGAGCGCATTGCATCCACAGAAAAAGAGCAATCTGATATTATTGCTACTCGTATGGCTGAAGCTACCCGCTATCAAATTCTACATCAAGAGCGGAAACAGATGCAAGCTGAGCAGATAGAAGAAACCAATCGTCGTAGTTCTGTTATCATTAATTTTGACCAACAGATAGTTACGACTGAAGCAACAGAGCGAATTCGTAAAGCTCATGAAGAGAAGATGAATAATGTACTTGCTCATATTCAGGAGATTATCACTCCTTCTAAATAGATTAATACTCACTTGTAATCAGTATTTTGATTTTGACTGAGGAAATGAGCATTTGATCTGATTTCGATTTTGTGTATGATTTTTTTTGTAGAAAATATGTTCAGAGGTAAATAATACATGACATATTTTAATAGAATGAAATATACAAATAAATTTTGTAATTTCATCAGATGATATTAAACTAAAAAAATTTAGTTTAATACTGATTAGA